>OOFC01018575.1:0-16698 GCA_900323345.1 Pseudochromis fuscus
CAATTATCACCACAACGAAGTACAACTCCCTGAAGTGTACAGATTATTAGGACCCAAGCCCTCAGTACAAGGGCCATGTTAGAGCCCAATATGTAACAACACCATGAAATGTAACAATGACCCAAATTGTTATAAACATTTTTTTAATAACACCAAAAATTTAATAACTGCTTGATAATGTAACAAAACTGCTGTGCCCAAAATGTAATGGCACCCAAAATATAATAACTGGTCAATAATGTAACAAATGCTGAGCCCAAAAACAAAAAACCTTGCCCAAAATGTAAGAACTTCACACATTTTGGGTCAATTATTACACTTTAGTTTTAGTGCATGTTTTTCTATTACATTTCAAACTCAGTACTTTAGTTACATTATTGACCAGTTTTTGCATGTTGGGTTTTATTACATGTTCTTTTTAACAACAATTAAAGACATTGTTACATTTTGGGTCATTCTTACATATCAGGCTGTAACAGGCTCTATTTTAATTGTACTGTTTCATTCTTCTTTCTATGTCTTTCTTTGTAATTACTAAAGTCTAAAGTATTGATATTAAATTTGATTAAATTTAATATTAATATTAGTATTAAAGTAGTACTAGGAGGAAGGTGGACTCTGTGGGGGCAGTGTTGGAGAGGAGGATGATGGCTCTGATGCAGGGCATCCTGAGTAACACCAGACATCCTCTACATGACACAGTGGTAGCCCAGAGGAGTAACCGTAGCAATAGGCTCCTCTCACGTTCAAAGCTGAACGGTTCAACAAATCATTTGTACCTTTGGGTATTAGACTGTACAACACACACATCTGAACCGAACTGTACTTGCTTGCTGGTGCACTCTTCTTATTAGTCTTCTTCTTGTTATTATTGTTTTATTATCATTACTTGTTATTGTTATTATTACCTGTGTGATTTATGGATGATTTAACGTCTGCATTGGAGTGTTTGTTACCGGTCATTTGAATTTCCCCAAATGGGGATTAATAAAGTATCTATCTATCTATCTATAACCACTATGGATGTGATCTGTGACAATCTTTGGAAAATAAGGATTAAATAAGTTGAAACAAAATAATATTTTTCATTCAGAAATAATGTCAGACATATCACAATGTAAAGCCAGTCACTGGGTTGGATCTAGTGATGCTCTGATTAGGTTTCATGCTGCTGATCACTGATATCGATCACATGGATTGACTGTAAATTTCTCAATTTAATGATGATGAGTGTTCCTGGCTACATGTTCTGGAAAAACGTGCTTAATGTGCTTCCCCCACCAGGTATTTTTCTTTGCAACTTCGCATCACTCTCACAAACCATATAAAGTTCCCCATGGCAGACATGTTTGTTGGGGTTTGCTGCCGTGCACCTGCACAGTGTGCACACAGGGCCTCTGCAGTCTGCAAAGCATGAGCTACAGGTGATCGCTTTTTGTGACTGTCAATGAAAGGCATTGATCGGCGTACGCTGATCACATCTTTTTTCATGGAAATCAGCCAATTCTAATTGGTGACCGGTCGAACAGAGCACCACCAGCTACAACACACAGTAAGTAGCATTTAAGTTTTTTATGTTTGACACTGAAGTGATTTAAGCCAAAGAAAAAGTTTGTAAAAAAAAAAAAAGAGAAAGACAAAGAGAGACATTCAGTTCACTTCAGAGAACTGTTCTCCGTCAATTAACAGCAGCCCTGAAAGTACTGAACATTTAGAAAGACGGTGACAGATGTGGCCACTGCGTGTGTGTGGTGTTGACATGCCCTATTAGTCCCATCCTGTGTGAGTGTAGTGATCTGAAACAGGCCGACTCATTACTCTGGTGGTGACTGATAAGAGTTTGCTGCTAATAACGCAGCTGGGAATTGAACATGTGCTGATATTTTGAGGCATGAGGTGCTCGCTGCAAAGCCCTTGTCACACTTCGTTCGGGAGAAGTGTAATTGGGGGAACACCTTGCAAATGGAAGTCAGCTGAGCGTGCATTAATCACTGTGTTAAAGACAGTCATTTACCGGCACTGAAGACACGTGTCGATAATTACATAAAGGATTTACCATTAAAATCTCATGTCAGTGTGGAAATGGTGACAACTCGGTGGGATAGTCTTGTCATACTGAACATTTTCCAGTCATGTCAGAGTATTTTTTTGCATTGACTGTAAAGTGACAGCTGTTGTCATTAGCAACCAAAACTAAGACACACATGAAAGGTTTGGTGCTGAGTATTAGTAACTTCTGAATCACATACATAACTTAACACACTGACACTCTCTTGATCTCTCACCATCATCATCTTCAGCTGGCCCATCATACGATTTATCAATGGCTGCTCGGAAGCTCTCATTGCATCCTCTTCCTCTGACCATATTTGGGCGAGGACGGTGGAATGGGAGGAGTTCGCTTTTTCTGTTAACCTCTGACATGGCCGTCTGGAGACTCTCCAAGGAACTGGACTTCTTCAGACCGAGGGTAGGGCCGAGTTCAACGGGAGTTGATGGCGCTGGGGAGAAAGCAGAAGAGTCTATTAAAATGGATATGAATATGTTAAAATCTGCTGCGATAAAAACAAAGAAACTGGATAGTATGTGTGCACGGTAGGAAATTGCCAGGTTTTTGTCGAGGTCTGACTGGGCAATCGAACAGGTTTATCCCTGCTGTGATGCGCTCGAATAGGGTTAAAAAGCCCGTGGAGACACTAAGTGGGAGCCAGAAAGATCATGACATGGTCGAACTCTGGAGAACAGAGCCAAGAAAAAAAAAAACCCCAAAAAAACCTGTAATACAGTTAACTACGCAGTTGTCGAGTTTGTGATAGATGTGAAGTCTGCTTCACTGTTACTAGTTCTTCATCCATCATCACAAGTACACTGTGAGAGATATTACTGAGGGAGGGAGGGATCCAGCAGAAAGGATGATGAAGAGGAGTGCGATAGATGAGGAGACGGTGGAAGTATTCATGGGCGAGTGAGACAGACATGTTGTGAAGCTTCACATTTTACACGAGTTTACAAGTAGAGGACAGAGCTAACCTCCACTCCTCTGGACTACATAGCAATCTCTGCTATTCTGCTGCACAAATGGGGGAATGAGCTAATAGCGTGCTGACTGCTGAAGCTGGATCCGGTTCAACCTGGAGCCCCAGTGTGGTTTTTCCACCACTTCTGAGGATTGCTGTTGGTAAAACAAAACAGGGAGACAAGGTAATGTGGTTGTCACTGTGTGCCACCTAAAACAAGGGAGACGCTGATGGTGGGCGAGACGGGGGGAGGAAGCCGGCAGGAGGGACGACGACAGGGAGAGAGCAAATTAAGTTTCCTCTGGGGGAATATCGCCAGGGAAAACCCTGGTGGCAGAGAGGAGGACAGAGAAAAATGAGAGAGAAGGGAGGGAGGCTGGGCTTTCTGCCAGCCAAAATACTGGTAATCCTTACACACACACACATACACACTCACACACACACACACATTTTGGATTCCTTGATGGCTCTGGCTTGTCGATATGATGCCACTGTGATTCATGATAGCTAAACTTGCATCACTTTAGCTAATGATTCCCTATACACACTGCTGCTCCGTGTGTGTGTGTGTGTGTGTGTGTGTGTGTGTGTGTGTTCTCAGAGCAAAGGAGATGAGAGGCCTGATGTGACTTCCATATCTATTTAAACAACCATTAACCAAACACACACAAACATGCGGAGAGTAATAACGCACAATAAATGTATGCACATGCATAATGCAAGTGGGCCTCCAGGAGAGGAGATGGACAAAGGCCACAACATGTGAGACTCTCATCCATAAACACAGTCCACATGACAGTCAGATGCACACTGAATTATTAAACACCAAAGTGCTACGTGATTAATCTATATTGAATCAACCCTGGAGTGATGCTGTGGCCTTTTTGATACAGCTGAACAGACACAAAGGTACAGAAGGTTTTCTTTAAGGCAACACATGCTGTAATATTGTGTCACAGGAAGTCATAACCATCTCATTTTAGTTAACTAGTCAACTTCCTTTAAAAAATCTGGTTTCTAAACTGTTTCCTAAACTAAACTGAACTTCACAAATCTTGACTCATCAGGACTTTTTTCCTTACTAAACATTTTCCAGTATGCTACAGGCTATAGCAGCATGCTAACTGCATTATTCCAACATCTACCTGGAAGCATCTAGATTTTGTTATGATCGTTGATAACAAACTTTCTAATTTGGAGGAGCCTGATAGGACTGTGTATGTTTGGCTTCCAGCTTGAAGCCAGCTGTAGTGAAAACATTTTTTTGTCAAATCATTGACTGAAATGAGTCTTCAATCCAACTGCAGTGAGAAACCAGTCACTCAGAGAGCACAAATCTCCACCTGGGAATAATCCAGCTGTCATGATGCTATAGACTGAACACTGTGGACCTCTGATGCTGTGTTCACACCAAATATGAAGCTCTCTCATAATAAGTGAATGCAAGTAGATGCAAAGTTGCGCCAGACGACCAGATTTTGCATTAGCAGAAGTTGAAAAGGTTTTAACTTGGACATCATGAACATCAGGCAGTATCGTCAAAACGACTCAGCATTTAAATTCCCTGACATGAGGTCAAGGTTATCGTTGCCATCGGTGACCATCCAGAGGTGGAGGGCTGGTGACACAAGATTGAGTCAGATAAATCCAACAAGGAGAGGGCTTTTCACCATTTCTTGGACAATATTTGCGACCTTGTTCGTCGTTGATGGCAGAAGTGGCGGTTTCCAGAAGGACTACTCCTATTGGCTGTTGAGGCAAGTATGGTAAAATGTTCAGTTTTATAGTTTTCAGTTTTGAAGAAAGATCTCATAGAGCCACTTCAATAGATAATCCACAGTTTAAAAACTCTAAGGAGAGTGGATTAGAGCTACAAGTAACATCTAAACCGTGATGATAAATCCATGAGTAAAGTCACGATGAACTGGATTTTTGAACTATTATTTCGTTCATTTCCTCTCACATCCTGACACTCCTCGAACCGGCATGTTTGCTGTTGCTAACAACATCCTCAAAATACAAGTGACCTTAAAGTTAAATCAACATCTTACATTTTTCATTAAAGTAACAATACATTTTAAATCCAGCACGCTGAAGATCACAGGGCATGCCTCAATTTGTACACACACACACACACACACAAACACACTGTTGAGGCAACATGTCAGCTGTTGTTGTTTGTAGATTATTCTGGATGTAATATGCATGAGATGTTGTCTATTTAAACACAACGCGAGAAGGCGAGATCAAGGTTCATTTTCTACTGACGTTCTACAAAGTTTGAGGGCAACTGCAGTCAGCTGAAGAAGTCTAATACAGAAGAGCGCAGTCTGACAGTGACCTCCGTGTCAAAACTTGTCTGTTTGGAAAGTGATGGGGAGTCGGATCAACTAAATATGTTTCAAAATAGCTTTTTTTTGTGGTGTCCGGCTGGGTACACACACACGCAATCACATCTATAGACACATAGCTACAAAAACACACACTAAGTGATGAGCATGCATCTCCAAACCCAAACCCGTGGTCTCTCACACACATTTTTTTGCTGTGAGTAGCAGGATTTGTGTCATAAATGTAATTACAGCTGTCCAACTGTAAGATGATAGAATTAAGCTGCTTTTAGGGAGAGAGGAAGAGAGAGAGGGAGAAAGATGACAAGCAAGACAAGAATATCAAAATGGTTTGAGAGAGAGGAGGTGGCAGGTGGGGGGAGGAGGGGATGGCAGAGAAAAAACAGACAGTGAGTGGATGTTGCAAAAAGAGGAACAAAGACATCGAGCTTGGGAATGAAAGAGAGAGGATGGGAGTGACAACGGGAGAAAGAGAGCGAAGAGAGGAAAAAAATGATATAAAAATATAAAAACAAAACACAAGAAGAGAGAATGCCAAGCTATCCCAAGGCTATTTTGTTGGCAGGAAGGCAATGGGCTACTTTCAAAGTCAAAATTACACCAAGGAGCAGCTTAGCAGCGGGCTGCGGCAACAGAGCCAGCAGACTCAACAACAGCCTCAACAACTTCTGCTGAACCAAATCACACTTCAGAGGCTCTAATAAGGAGATGCAGCTCAATTTCTCTGTTCTAGTTTTGTACACCCAGAGAAAACAGGCCTTTCAGCAAAGATAATATTCAGCATGTCTCACAGTGGACCTTGTGTTTCAACTTAAGGAAAAAGCATTACATCACAGCTTGGACAGTACTGCTTTGTATGACATATACACTGAAATCTTGACACAATGCAGTATAATGTCAGGAATTCCTCCTAAAACCACTGACATCAAAAGTATAACTGTAATTACATGCTTATGCAAGAACTGGGGGTGTATGAGTGTGTGTGTGTGTGTGTATCTGCTGTGAAATATCATGGGCTGTGGAGAGTAGCTCATTCGTGTAAGCAACAGTTTCTTGTTTATTATATGTGTGTGTAATACGGTTGCCATCTCCCAGCAGATGAAATGAGGTTTTGCGATCCCACAGGGCTACATAATAATTGAACGGGCATCACGAGCCATAAAACACGTGTGACATCATCCTCGATCTCATGTCTTAGTGTTTATTTACTGGGTCCCACTGAGCTTAATGCAGATGCAGCTGCACCGAGAAGCAAGAATATATATATTAAAAAAAAAAAAAATCATTATGTAGATATACTATGCATGGTGAACTTACACAAATGCCTGATTGCCAACAAAAGTAAATGTGGCGTTAAGTTTCTGTGCAGGATAATGACTCTTATGCACACAGAGTGACAAAGGAGACAAAGGTATAACTGAATTTTAATGTTTCCTATTTTCAAACACCTGAACTGAGAGAAATCTGAGACAATAGCAACTTGAATATGATGTTTTCTCAAATTGTGAGAGTGAAAAAGTGGTATTCAGTTAAAGTTTGGGCTTCCAACAATTGGCCGTGGTCGCCATGAACAAATGAACGCCTGGGAAAAAATGGGTGAACAAGGTAAACATGTCATCTTCTATACCTGCTTGTCCACACTTGGGTCACAGGGGTCTGCTGGAGTCTATCCCAGCTGTCATCAGGCAGGAGGCGGGGTCACCCTGGACAGGTTGCCAGCCTATCACAGGGCTAACACAGAGACAAACAACCATTCACGCTCCCACTCACACCTATGGTCAATTTAGAGTCATCAATTTACCTAAAGCATGTCTTTGGACTGTGGGAGGAAACCGGAGTACCCGGAGAAACCCACCATGCACAGGGAGGACATGCAGACTCCACACAGAAAGACCCGAGCCGAGATTCGAACCCAGAACCTTCTTGCTGTGAGACACAGGTGCTAACCACTGCACCACCAGAACAGGTTAATTAAATTAAAAGGGGGGAAAAAAGTGAGTTAAATTTACTTCTTGAATCGTGATGCAATAAAGAAATTCAGATAAATACACACAGTGGACCATTTAGTAACCACACACAGGTTAAATAAATGAAAGCAGGGCAGACTGTCACAACTTGGGAAAAACAATGACAAGAAGTGAAAATAAACACAAAGCACCAGAGAAGGGAGGTTAGAAAATACAACAGGAAATGACAAAGTGACAAGAAAATGAAAACAGAGGGAGACACAGACGGTGAATAATCAAAACACAAAGAGAGGAAACACAAGAGTGACCAGGATGCTTCGTACTGCTGGGTGCAGCATAATCAGTGGCTGCATGTTGGAGGAGATGCTCGGTCTGTACAACGCATCACTGTCACACCAGAGGTTCACTGCTGCAGCTCAGGTAACAAGGTTTGTAAAAAGATGGTGGTTTTAATTACAAATGAGCATCTGTATCAAGTCAGTGTGAACTTTTGTGTGTATTAACCAAGGCCTTTCCAATATGTGTTCTCCACCCAACCACAACAGGAATGATACCGTGGTCATTATGAGTGGATATCTGCACTGAGGATGGGGGACATGTCCTCTCAGATTTCAAAGTGCAATTTTTGTACCTTCCCACTTGCCACCCACACAGTTTCACACCGTCTCCTCACCGCTGTTCTTCAGATAACAGAAAAAGAAGAGCTGATTAAAATATGAATATTTTCAGCTCAGTTACTTTCAGGTTTTTCTGCCTCACAGCAATTAGCCTTGCCAGCAGCAGCAAGTGTGTTTTTTTCAGGCTACACTGAAGAAGAGATAATCAAGGAGATGTTTGTACCTGTGGCCTCAAAAAGATTTAAACTCTTCTGCACTTCATTAAGAGAAATGGTGAATTTCTGTGTTTTTTTGTTCTTTACAGCTGTCCACAGGTATGTATTGTCCTTTCACCTCTATGCATTTATACAGCAGCTTACACAGATGGATTTGATCAGGCCTGTGATAGGAGGACTCTGATAAGTGGATGCCCCATGTACAGGGAGCTCATCTTGAAGCAGGACACCAGGAGGGACTTTTTCTTCCAACATCTGGACGCCCTGAGACAAACTTCAGACAGTCATGCAGGAGGATTTAAAAGCCTGCAGGGAGACTACAGAGCAGAACTTTACAGAGCTGAAAATGAATCAAGAGAGCACACGGAGACGTCTCCAACATGACCTCCAGCTGCTGGAGGTCAGTGTTAAGAGCACTGGACACATTTCTGGGCTAAAAGTGAAATCCATGAAGGACTCTGTGTCCAACGTGGTGGCAGCTGTGCATAGGAAATTAGCCAGTCGGGGTAAAATCAATAGAAATAGAGGTTTTCAGTCCTGTGACTTCCTGTTTTGGTCGTCAAGTGTTTCCTAGAGAGTCCCCCAGTCCTCTGTCAGCAGTACAGTGCAGTCACCTCCACAGTGTCAGCAGTGGGAGGTGACACCGAGACCTCCTTTGACATTCAGACTCAGCCTTTCAGGACAAAAGCAACAGACCGACTGGAAGCAAGTCGTGCAAGCGCAAGATGACCCAGTGTCCTGAGGATCCTGCAACTTGAAGTAGCTGTCAAGGTGAAGCCTTACATAAGTCAGGATGCTTTGTTATGAATGTTGTCATGCAACTGTATGCTGAATGTATGCCCAGGTTTTCTGTGTACCCAAAACTGTGCTCCCTCAGTACTGTTCCCCTTCCTCGCTGTTTCCTCCCCTCCTCTTCTTGCTTCCCTGTTAAAAATGGCGGCACGACCAACGTTTCTGCAGCCTTCTGCTCCTCAAACAGGAGAAAACAATATTTTGTTTGTTTATCTGTTGGAAATCAAATGACAAATAAAGTATTCTTGTATCTTGAATCTTAAAAAAACATCAGTCATTGTTCTTTTCCCGGATGTACCACCAGGAAATTACCAGTTTGTTCACTTTGTGTACACTGCAAGTGTCCAAAAATACAAGCAACATTACGCAAAAGCCTGTTCAGCAGCTTCAGTTGTTTGTGTTTTATTTTTATTCATTTTGTCGTGCAAACATGTTTGTTGTGAAGTTTGATGTGATTTTATGTCTGTGTAGTTACAGTTATTTATATTAACTAACAACCACGCTGGGTCAAGGTTAACTAAGTTGGATGTTTTTCTTTGTTTTGAATTACTATGAAACTTATTTACATTTATTAATCTCAAACATTGAATTTAAGTTTTGGAAAAGCTTTGTCTCTGTATGTGTACAATCAAATGCTTGCACCTCACATCAATCCCTGTTTAGATGGGATGGGTTTGAAAATTTGGCCATGGTCAATCCCAGTATTTCTGACCTGTTAGTCATGCAACTATCAAACCAAAATGTAACTATCATGTAATTATCAAATGTATTAAGCCTAAACATATCCATTATTCTGTGTCAGTGTGTTTTGTATCTTCTCTGTTTGTCTGCTGTTGGAAGTTGTGACAGTCGACTAGCTTCTGTTCAAAGGAACCATGTTGACATCTGCTAACAGTGAGAACATACCACATGAACCTAAACTCTGAAAATGTGTCATTCTTCATCAGCTGGATTTAAAGTCATGTCTTCAAGCTAATACAACCGAGAACGTTCATAAGTTATTGTCACTGTAAAATGAACACCAGTTGCCATCTGGAATGAAATGGTGGAGAGGAGCTGCATAAAGGATCATATTTCCCTCACAGTGATGTTGCTAGCAGAGAAAACACAGTGTTTGTAGTACAATAGGTTTGTCGTACTGTTTGTCGTACTGCGCTGTGTACTTGTACACTAATACATTACTGAAGGAAACAGTGACCCTGAATATTCCAGGATGATCTGTGTTCCCAGGCAGTTCCCAGTCTGTGTCTTTTGCAAATCACAGTAATTTCCAGGCATGAGCTGGATACTAGGTTCAAACAAGTACTCGTTATGGATAATGCATTTTTGCCAAGGCTGAGCAGGGCACGAGTGTTTTCTATTATTATCTGTATCTGTATTAAATGAAAATCCTCATTGGGTGACTTATGCAACTAGGAAGGACATTCTGATTCACCAAAACTGAATAAATAACAAACATAGCAACACAACACTGCTTTGTTAACTCAGTCATTGTAACTAGAATATCTGCTGAAAACAATCATGTTTTCATGGACTGATAGTAACAGGGTAACAGTAGTTTGTTAACAGCAGCTAGCTTGCTAGCGGCCGGTTGTTGTGAACCAGCTGTTTATGGTGACGTGGCCCCAACTTGGCTCCTTGTCAGTGGAAAAACAAACTGGTTCATAGGAGAAACTGGATCTGAACCAACTAACCACCAGGACCAGAACCAACCCGGACCAAGCACCTGTTCTGGTTTGGTGGAAAAGTGGAGGAGTGAACTGCTGGTCCTCCTCAGACCTCTGAGCTACAGCAAAAAGCTACTTCACTTAAAAAACTACCAGTGCAAGATATGTAAATATAAAATACAGAAATACTTCAAAGTCTAGGACTTCAGGTATTTGTGTGACATGTTTTACAATATGTGAAATCTCATTTCTCTGAAGAAAAAACTTTCTAATGAAGAAAAAAATCCTAAGGAGAAAAAAACATCAGTAATAACTAGGTCTGTCAAAACGAATGCATTAACTCAGATTAATCCATCATCATGATTAATCTGATTAATAATTTTAATGCAATTAATCCATCTGCAGCACAGAATGACTCTGAATGTCTCTGCATTTCAGACAGTTTATCCAAGTGCGGTTGTCGTCACACCTGCACCAACAGGAAGTTAATCCTGTGGTGACAGGAAGCAGAACCAACCAATAAACATGGAGGATGCTAAACAGCAGGTTGGTCCTCTCCAGAGGAAATCTGAGGACAAAAAAAATCCAGACAGAATAGTGACTGACAATCTGCAGGAAGAAGTTTTCTTTTCACTGAAGCACTTTCAACTTAAAACACCACATTAACAGGAAGCATACATTAGCACATACTGCTAACACTTCAGCTAACACATCACACAGCTTGTGACAAACCACCCTCATACAGAATGAAATGCGATTAATATCAATTAAAAATGAATATTTAATCGTGATTAATCAAAATTAATCCACATCAGTTGCGATTAATCTGATTAAAAATTTTAATCATTTGTCAGCAGTAATAATAAGATGTGATCAAAGTATTATATGGTATCATCAGCATCTAGTTTGATTTGAAGTGGTTCTGTATTATGAAGAGCTGCTCTCAGAGCTGAGGGACAGGAGGTGTTACCAGTGAGTTTACAGACAGTGTCTTTAGAGGAGGACGTCCCTGATGTAGTGTTTCCCTCTTCTGTGCATGTCCAACCTTCATCACACATCAGGAGCTCACAGGACTGAGTACAACCACAGTAACACCTCTGAAAGGAGTTAAAATGACCTAAAACACCATGTCCTTACAATCTAAAAACAAAGTCATAGGTGCAATAATAAACAACTGCTCATCGACGTGTGTTGAAAATCCATCTTCTCCAGGGTTGATGAGGATCTGCCTCCAGGTGCTGCTGAGAACCACACCGCTCCTTCATACCCACTGGGACTGTGCTTTATTTACAGCAGTACATTCATCACCTCTGTGTTTGAACAGCTTGAATGTCATGGCACCATCACTGTTCTCCTTTACGAGCTCCTCCATAAGCTTATAGTAATGTTGTAACTAGCTACCATGGCTGATCAGACCACATTCAGTAGGTGTACGTGACTGAAGATAATGTGTAGTGATGACGTTGTGCAATATGAGTCGGAGGGGTCTGAACTTATTTTAGTGCCTATTGTTTTGAATTCAATCACAGTGAGGGCATCTGTGCAATCCCCCAGTCTGTTGTGTTGTGTGCAGGTCAGAGGTCACGGGGACTTGTGCCTTGTGTGCAGCACAGAGTGACAGCAGAGAGTCAGGAGTCGCTTTAAAGGTGGAAGTTTTCACCCTCTGTTCAACACGCCACAAATACTGGAGGTGAGACTTCCTGTGGGCAACCACTCTCTGGGCAGCGACGCGACGTGTGCGAACATCACAGTGAACATTGTGCATTGTTTCTGTTTCAAAGTGCAACTTAATGTGAAGGATGATTTGTAAAGCCTGCAGTGTGCATGATACGGCCACAGGTCACAGACGGCTTGTTAAGGTCTCTGAGATCATTAGAGTGTGATGTGGTTACTAGTGTTTAACTTAGTCCTGCTGAAGGGTCATAGTCAGGATAGGATGATGGTTTATTGGCCGTCGTCAGGACGTTCAGCAACATGAAAACATGGTTGTACCAGTTGTTGTTGAAGGACATGACCTCAGTCCCACCTGTAGACCATGGTCAGGCCTTATCACCAACATCAGGGGTCAGTGTTGTAATGTTCACTGACCTGAACAATGAGTCATGTCACAGGATGTTGTGTTTAAAGTCTGAATCTGAATCTATTTGAAGCCAGTTGTAAACCATAAGAGGCAAGTTAATTCTGCACTGAGCTCACAGACTGTTTACAGAGTGGACGAAGCTGACGTGATGTCACCTGTTGGTCTGTGGTTATGACCATATTTGGATATGAAGGGAGGAGCAAAGAGGTGGGTCTGACCCTTGAACCTGAGATCATTGTCCAATGTGTATGAGACTCGACTTCTGAGCTGCTCTCGTTGGAGACCAGACCTGTCAATCAAACTAACCCCGCCCCTAACTCCTCCCACCAGATCACTGAGAAGAAGAGTTGACTTTATCTAATGACATCAGGATGACTTGTGGAAAAAATGTGTCGACTTAAAATTTCAGGATTTTTGAATTGAAGTCCGAGTTTTTTGTAGCCAGCATCTAGAGGTCATCGAGTGTTTTGCACTTTATTGCACTTTGTCCTCATTGTTGAGCCCTGGATGCTTCGTCTGTTCTTAAACAGTCTGTGGTAGAAATGAAGTGATAGCAGAAACTGTCCAGAGTAAATTAATCTGAAAACATTTACGCTGATGAGTTGTTGATGAGCACTGATGCAGAGTCCACTAACCAAACAAGGTGCACATCATTAGAAGCAGTGCTATCACTGTGACCACAGTGATGGAGGTTTTCCTGTCCAGTGGTTTCAGATGTCTTCAGAAAACCTTTCAAATGAATTCTATGCAGGAAAAGTAAGAAACTGTGAGAGGTGACTGATGAGTGTTTGTTGCGTTTGATGGAGCTGATCTGAGTAGGGATGAAATCTCTGACCTGCAGCTCCTGGTTCTTATGATACAGGTTGTGTCTTCTGTTCAATCCCTCTGACCCCTCCTGGGTCCACACACAGCACAGAGCTGCTCAGGTTTCCAGCTGTTGATGAAGTGACATATTTAAGTCCCATAATGACAGTAGAGGTCCCGTATTTCCTCTAATAGCAGCCAGGGCCTTTGATTACCTCAGGTACAGAAGACTCTTTAGTTTACTCTGCTTTAGCCTGAAGTGGAGTAGCTCCAAACATCAGACCAGTATGAGTTCAACACTTCTGTAACCATTTCAAATTTAAAGCCCTCTGATGTTTCACTGGACAGAAACACTTTGTTTCTTAACGGGGCTTTTATTGTGAAACACTTGCAGGCACACCATGTTTAATTTATTCACCCCTGTATTTAGGGTCGACCATCATTGTGTCTCAGCTCCTAACTGGCTTCTGGTTTCTATTTGAGAAAATACAGCATCTCTATGACAACCACTGGGATATTTTGAATTCATTGACTCCGCCCACATCCCACAGATGTGAGGCTGATGTTTGAGGACGACAGAGCAGGACATGTTGACTGAATCAGTGGTTTGCTTCTCATATTGCACTGAGAGCGGAGCGGCTTGTGTTTGTTTGTTGCTTATCATATATTGCCAAAGTAATGAAATACTTATATTTTATACTATTTTGTATCATTTCCTTGTGCCAGTAATCTACTAAACCTTTGCATATGTGTACAATGCTACTTTAAAGGCTCCCGAACAATCTCTATTTTGTTGTTTTTTTGGATTTGCACATGAAGCTTAACACATAGTGAACCACAGGCAGGACCATGTATCTCCATTCAAAGCGTAGTGAGCCTTCAACCTGCATGAACAAGCACAGTGCGTGACCACACTGAAACTACCAAAGGCTTTTCTGGACATGGATGTTGAAAGGAGCCAATCATGCCACACAGATCCAAATGCTTTTATCTTCTTTAGCCTTTGTGCAATAGAAAAACACAGTGCGTGCAATTTGAACACTCTTGTCTTATAGTATACAGGCTTTCCTTTTCTTCAGACTTGTTTACAGGGACATTGCTGTTGTTTACAGATAGGACTTTACCTGTACTGTAAAGTTGTGTGATGTATATCTGTACTGATATAATCCAATCTATGTACTGTAGATGTAAGACAGAGTATTATGTGGATAAAACCTGAAATAAATCACAGGAAAGTACTGAACCAAGTGTACAAAGTCTTATTTTTCATTTTCATAACCACAGAAAATGATGTTATTTAAGAAAAATCTTCATATTAACAAAAGAAAACCCCTGATGGACAATGTTGTGTCCAGAAAAAGTCCATAATTTCAAGCCTTCACATTTTGTTTCATTTTTCCCAGACACTGTGGATAAAGATGGTCATAGCAGCACTGACAGCAGGGCTCACTGGTCTGCAGCATTTTGAAGCAGGAGTTTGGCATTTGGTTGTCAATACCTTGGCTTCTTGGAGCCAGAAGTGACCATATTTGGAGAAGAGGGTGGAGCTCACAAAGCATCAAAGCAGACACCCTCCAAAAGATACATCTGTTTGAGGCCTAATTACAGAAACCCTAAAGACATGGTTAACTATATTTTTATTTTCTCCATTATCCCGTTAACGAGATCATTTCAGTGGTTTTCTTGAGATCTCGAGTTATTTTTCTCGTTTTCTCGAGATAACGAGAAAATACAGTTAGTTTTTTCAAAGATGAAAGGATGAATTATCCTTTTTATCACGAGAAAACAACCTTCGTTTTCTCGTGATAATGAGATAATTTTCTGGTGACTGCACCACAGTAATGTCAAATGATCATAACTCCAAACCATGACGAGCAAAAGCACAAACAGAAGTAAAGCCACTGTGTGCAGCAGCAGCGTGGGACGTCGTGGTCCAGATAAAGACAGTAATCAGACTTTGGTTTTGATTTCTACATCACCAGAAAATGATCTCGTTACCTCGAGAAAACGACCTCCGTTTTCTCAAGATAACGAGAAAATAAAAATATAGTGAACCACGTCCTTTCAGGGCTTCCATACCTAATATGTACATAACTGTGAACTATTTTCAAATGGATCACTGATCAGAAGAAATGACCTGAGTTAATGACATCACTGTGACCTGTTGTGAATTGAAGTCAACTGGAGATTTTTGGAGCCAGCATCTAGTGGCTGTTGATGGTACTGCACTGCTATGTCCAACATAGATAGATAGATGGATACTTTATTAATCCCTCAGGGAAACTGGGGTACCAGCAGCAAACATACACCACTGAAAGAAATAAAAACCACACATATACAAGTTAAAAACAGAAAATTTTAATGTAATGAACGTAACGTAATGAAAGTATTGCAAACAGTATAGACTGTTCAAGGGGCTTCCACATTACACATGTTTAACAGTCATACCTGCTTTGTTCATGATCTTGCTGTCATACAGCCTCTTAGGAAAAAACAGTCTGTAGAACGAGCTGAAGGGTCTTAAAGACCATCTGTATCTCACATTCTCTGGGTGATATAAACACAATCAAGCACAAAGGACTTAAACCTTCATTATTACAGGATGTTCTCAGGCAGATGAAATGAGGTGTTGCATTAAGGCTTCTCCCATATCGGTTTAAGGCACCTTCTGATTTTCATTCAGCTGCAGTTCCTCTTATAACCAACAGAGTAAATGATGCAGAATCTGACTCCTGAGTGAATTTAAAACCCTCTGACGAAACTGACTCGGACATGTCCGACGTCTTTAGCACCGGTTACGGTGCCTCTACCTTGTTCGATGAAAACATGATCTGGTTAAAAAACATTTAAAAACACTTTAAAAAGTATATTAACAACATATTTACAACATATAGGTGAGTTATGGCCCTGGGTGTACCCCGCCTCCCATCCACTGCCAGCTGGGATATACTCCAACCATCTGTGATCCAACTGGGAAAGCAGGTATAGATGATGCATGGATGGATGGATGGATGGATGGATGGGTGGATGGTTGGATGGATGGGTGGATGGATGGGTGGATGGGTGGATGGATGGGTGGGTGGATGGATGGGTGGATGGATGGATGGATGGGTGGATGAATGGATGGGTAATTTTTTATCTCTCCGAGGACAAAAAACATTAAGATCTGTTCAGTAGTTTTTTCTGTA
>OOFC01018579.1:0-19002 GCA_900323345.1 Pseudochromis fuscus
AACCATGTGAGCTCGTCTGAGGGAGGCTGTGGGGGTTTGGCCCAGGAAAAGACCTCTGATCCCTTACTCGACTCCACATTGTTTTGCTCAATGGAGGAATTGCAGGGGGAGAGTGTGTGTGTGTGTGTGTGTGTGTGGGGCTGGGTGGGACGGTGGGGGGTAGCATAGCTGCTCTTTGCTTTACTGCTTGAATGTAATAAAAAATTTAGTGCACAACCAGGGACCGTTCGTGGCGGAGGGGCGGGGAGGGGTCGTCGAGCAGAGAGGCACAACATCCGTTAGTGTCATCACGTGGCTCAGAGGCTTATTGGATCAGAGGAGTAGAAAACAAAACAGACAACGAAGGACGATTTCTTGAGTAGCAATCCAAATCAAGCACAAGGCAATCCCAAAAACATCTGTTGGCTTCGTTTTGTTTTTGGAAAATAAAAAGTTCAGACAGTAGTCTCCTGGTGTGCTCCCCTGCACGTGAGTTTAGAAACATAGACTTTTTTTTTTTTACATGTTTTTATATGTATTTTACCCCCTCTGTGCTTTTCTTTTTTGGTCGTGTGTTTTTTCAACCTCTCCACACTGGATCTAACTATTCATTATAGGCTTTACAGAAGAGCTCTCTGCCTCTGGATCTGCACTCAGTGACATGTTTGCTGAGGGGAGTCTGGCCTGAAACGGCCTTGTGTAGAATTAAGTAGCTGGGCATAAATCCAGATCATATGGATGCTTCATCCCTGATGTTATTAGTTCTTTTCAAGATGCTGCCACTTAAGTTGTTTGACTGTTTTCAACCAGCTTATGTTATCGTTGGTTTGTCCTGGCAGTGTGAGCGAGCTGCTGGTGATTTGGTTATAATCAGAGCAACAGTTCTGAAAAAAAAAAAAAAGTCCCTGCAGATTAAACACTTGATTTTTCGCTGAATGCCTGTCAGAGTCCTTACAGCAGTTACGGGCTCATGCATGAAAGAATGTGCGTGGCCTCGTTCACATGACTGTCACACACTTAAAAACGGGGGTCTGAAGGAAAGAGGGATTGCACGGTGGGCTCAAGTGCTCAGCAGCCCATAGGCTTCTCGTGCTTTGTTTTTTTTTAATAAAAGGAAAAGCGGTCAGTGGGGATTTCCACAGACGGGAGAGAAGGCGAGCTTTGGCTAGTTTGTCTTCAGAGGACGAGGGATCCCGAGTGGGCTACACGAATGGTGTGTGTGTGTGTCTGAGGGGGCCAAGTGACTGGCATCTTAATCTGACTCATGTGGTATTTAAGTGCGGAAGTCCTTTTGCCTAGCAGGAGATGAGGCCCAAGAAAAAACAGATGGTGTTTTATTGTTTCTTGGTGCAATGGACTGTAAGAGCAGGATCAATTTTCAGTTATGGTGATGTGTGTGCGTGTGTGTGTGTGTGTGTGGGGGGGGGCTGGTTGGAGTCATTTTGCAGAGAAGAAAGTTTAAAAATTAGCCAGTGAAGCGCGTGTAGTTACTCCTTGTCTGAGACTCTGCAGCATCAGACAGCGCAACAAAAGCATCTCTAATTGTTTGTGCCATCAGGCAGTGTGAAATACTGTGGGTGATCTGACTTTGTGCAGGGCAGCAGATTGGTGTTGGCCTCACAACAGAACTGCAAAAATCACTTTGTGTATGCAGAGCTGGGAAAACATCCACCAGAGAGCATAAACAGACAGTCCTGTCCCCAGACACAATTGCCTGGATTACTGTCAGTTCCTGACATTGAAGGGGGCGTAAACAGCTGGAGAAAAGAGTCATCCATGAGGACAGAACATTAAAAAAAAAACAAATTTATTTTCTTGGTCCAGCCACTCAGGATTTGTTGGCAAAGCTACTTACAACTTTAATAAAATTATAGCTTGTGACTTTGTTGACATAGCAGTAATGCAAATCCCAGTTCTTAATATTCCTGAATCCCTGAATATTTTCTGTATTCTCATTTATACACATGAGAAATTGAGAAGGGGCTATCATCGCAGGGCTGTATTGATCCTAACTTGATCGTACTGGCAGCATGGATCCCCTCCTCTGAGGCAAGGTCCTCTGTTCTTCCAGGGGAGGGAAGATCAGACGGGGTCCTTATTGTGCCACGTCTGCCTAACCCCCTTTCAGCCAGTGGCGACAGTGATTTAGTAGCCTGAACACACAGAGAGCGAGAGTGTGTGTGTGTGTGTGTGTGTGTGCGTAAAAGCAGGAGAGAGAGATCAGTTTGTCCACAGGAACACGCCTGCTTTCACCTTCAGGTGAACATCAATAACACATTTTGTCATCAAGGTATGTTTGCTATGGCAGAGGGGTGAAGGCAGTTCAACGCCGCCGCTGTCGCTCTCCTGGGAAAGGCCGCAGGGCAGCATTTCACAACCTGCCATCACTCGCTTCCAAAGCGGCACCTTGCCACCAACCTTCAGAGCCGTTGCTGCCTCTTTTTAATGCAATTCATGGTTTAGTGAATAGAGATGCCCTCCGAATGGGATGTTGAGCCTGCTGCAAGGTTACCAGGAGCATCAGAGGTGAATGTTTTTGTTTGGAAGTGCCTGTTGTTTCAGTCTCTTTTTTTTTTTTTAAGTGTAATGAATGGGTGTGGTCCATCGCCTTGAACACTAGCAGTGTAACTGGCTCTATCGGCACGCACAATGCTGGAGCTGTAACTTTGATGTTCTCTGGAGGGTGCCGTGTACTGCAGTCCAGATAGAGTATATTAGAAGTTCAATGTGTGTGTTGTTGTTTTTTTTGCGTGTGTGTGTGTGGACAGTTTTTTTTTTGTGAACACACGCTCAGACCTACTGATGGGCCCCAGCTTGTTTGTAGAGAGAATTAGCCGGAGGCATCAGTCAGAGTGTACTGTACACCAGTTTGGTTTGACGCTAAATCCCCAAACAAGGGGTGGTGTACACTGCAAAGCTCACTTTGATGAACAAAGCAGGGCAGACAGAAAAGATCCAGGCAGTGTCATTGATTCATCAGGGATTAAAGAAGGCAGCTGATTGCAGACACTGTGACAATAGGGCTGTAATCTCACTATCAATAATTACATTCTCCCCTATGTCTGTCCACACACACACACACACGCACACACAGGGTGGGAGGGAGATCAAAACAGTTCAGGTTAAAGTGGGGGGGGGGTTCTCCCCTTTAAAATATTCATAGCTTCTTCATTTAAATCAATTCAGCTCTACAGGGGCAGTCAAGCGTCAACTGTCAGAAATTGAGCTGGGCCTGTTGTAATCACTTCTTTACTTATCTCTACAGATGGCTTGTTCGCAATGGGCTCTGCATGGCTAGCTCACCAGCACACTGAGAGAGAGAGAGCGCTCTTTCTCCCTCTCCACCCCATCTCCATGTTTTATCCCCACCCTCCCATAATGGAACACACATAAATTCATCTGGGTATTGAACCACGGACATTCATCACCCCAGAATTCATCTGCGAGGCATTTTCATTCCCAAAGTGTCTCCTCTCTATCTCACACTTTATCTCTCTCTGTTTCCCCGTCTCCATGGTGGCATTCTCGGCGTGGCAAGCCTGAGCCGGGCAGTCAGTGTCACGATTAATCTTTAATGCTCGCCTGCCCTAATTTTTCCTCATATTTTACAAGATTTCCTGCCCTCCACCCACACACCCCCTCTTTTTTTTTTTTTTTTTTTTCAGCATCCGCTATATATAGAGTGATTACAGGGAATGTTGCCTTGTTTCATCAGTTGCAGAGGACCGCTGCCGTCCTCTGTCCTCTCCTGTGCACTCAGCCTCTCTGTCTCTCTCAGGCCACTAGCTCTAGGCCAAAGCACAGAACTGTTGCTTTCCACCAATGCACTCATCGCCAGTCCTCCTCTGGGGATCTGTGTTAACATCACACGGATGACAACTGCGCACACCTCAAGTAGTTTACACACACACACATAGCAGAGTGGAATGCCCTCCTATTTTCAGAGTGGAACAGGCGAGAAAATAGGGTAGAGGTTAGAACGCTAAAAATACAAGAGCCTGGCAGTTCTTGCTCGGGCAAAAAATAGCACCGTGTTGCTGCCGTCGCAGTCGGCGTTGTGAGCCGAGACAGAACGCTCTGCCCCAGCTCGTGGTTTTATTTAATGCAAGAAAAAAATCAAAGTTCAGAAATCCCTCAGAATTGCTCTTATCTGTTCACAGAAACAAGCTCCCCTCAGCTACAGTGTTGCCTTTATTAACCTCCTAAGATAGAAAAGAGTCTGTCTTTCACATGATCTCATTGTGTTTAATAACTGGATTTTTTTTTTTTTTTTCTTCCTGGCTTTCATAATACCTGGTGTTGGTGTCTTTATCAGGCCCCAAGGACACACATAGGGCAGGTCTGGAGGAAGACAAGGCCTCTCTGTATGTCTTGATTTATGGTTGCATGTTTCTATGGTAACTTTAGATATCCATATCATGTCCTCTTTAGTTCTCTCTCATGTCTTCTTGGCCACAGCCTCACTCAGCCTGTCTCAATCAGGTCCCGCCTGGTGACAGGAGCTCGGACTGTCGGACACCGCGCTCCTCTTTTTCCCACAGCCCCTGTGAATCATTTCATATTCATTATGTGTCTGGCTGCAGCCCCGGCCTCTGACATTTGACTCTTAAAGACCCACCTGGGACCGAGATGAAATAGACTGCCAACAGTGTGGTGGAGGTGGGAAGGAAGAGTGCGGCGGTCGGATAGTGATGGATAGGACGGCGTGTTTGACCGAAGGAGGCGGACTGGTTCGGGTTACGCGCCGCCTGTTGGCCTGTAACCCTGTTTGTGATATGTTTGCGCATTGTGCGAATTGCCCTGTAGCTGAACAGCTCCAAACATGTGTAGGTTAAGAGAGGTGAACAAGAAGCGAGTGAAACAACTGGATCCTGTGTTGGTATGAATGGGAGTACTGTGTGTTTCCAACGGGAGGGATTCTGATATCACGGAGCCCCTTGTGTTCAAAGGGAGGGACACTGGCTGACCTTTGCTGTGACCTGCAGTGTGTTATCTGGGCCATTGTTAGTGAAGTACCTCGGCTTGAGAGAGATAGCTGCCCGGCAGATATCACAATAATTAAGTGGTCGTGTCCGATGTGGAGAAGCTCTCATTGTTCTGGGGGAAAATAAATGTTGAACAGCCCCTCTTTGCCGCTACTTCATTTACCGTCCGCCCGGGAAGTGTTGAGGTGATGAGGTTTTTGAATCTCACACACGGAGACAATGCACCGGGAAGGAGATAAAGCCCCCAGGATGACACAGTCCCTCCTCTCTGGATGAAACCAGACACACAAATGTCTCTGTCTCTTTCCTATTCTTACTCATCTTTTTTCAAAAGCCTTTTCAGCCTGCATGTTCCTTTAGTTTTGGAGAAGGGGTTGGACTCAAAGGGGAAATATGCAGCCGTGCAGCACTTAGAGCGGAGAGGGCACATTCTGTTATTCCCTGAGATTTTTAACAGTGACCTGAAGAAAGCTTTTTATAGTCGACTAAAAAAGACGAGGGAAAGGTAGGAAAGAGTATGAAGAAAGACGTTTGTTCACCGGGTTTGCTGAAGGACGCGATTGTGCTGGAAATAACTTGGTTACTTCTTTATAGGTTGTGTTTTTGCTTTAATGATTACATCACCAGTTGCACACGTTTGTTTGGGATCTAAATGACGGTGCTGCGATCAAACAGACGCCGCCTCTGTTCTTTGTGGAGATAAACTCACAAGTACAGCAGCTCTTTGATAGATAGGCTTCCTCCCTCCTCTCCGTCTCTGCTGCAGACACGGAGCTGACTAATGGAAAAGGTGACAACAGTTTGAACCACAGTTGTCAAGTGGCACAGCGTGGCGCTCCCAAAACTGGTTACTCCCCCCCTCCACCCCTTTTTTTTTTTGCTTGTAGCGGTGCTGTTCAGT
Organism: Pseudochromis fuscus; assembly: GCA_900323345.1. Taxonomy (NCBI): domain Eukaryota; kingdom Metazoa; phylum Chordata; class Actinopteri; family Pseudochromidae; genus Pseudochromis; species Pseudochromis fuscus. The sequence goes on from OOFC01018579.1 coordinate 5,866, forward strand.
GGCACCGCCGCGACGTGACACCCCGCTCTGCCCCTGCGCCATACGTGGGAAACCTTTTGCACAGCACTGCTGCCACTGTGGCGGTTCCACAATAGAGGTGGATTATTGTGTCTGGGCTGTCAGCACCTCTCAGCTGAAAGAAAATGAGAGGGAGGTAAAAGAAGAGAGAGAGATCTCAGGCACCGGGCAGGGAGGAGAGAGAGGGAGGTGGGGGCTCCAGGAGAGCTGGCATTTTCAAACAATAATCTCTGTGGAGCCTTTCAGGGGGTTTAATGTCATTTTTGGCCTCTGGATTTTTGCCCTTTTCTCCGTTTTGAACAAAAAGCAGTGGAGAGCGAATGGGGAGGAAATAAGTAAAGGGATCCAACAGACAGACAGAGAGAGGGAGAGCCTTGGCTCAGTGACTGATATTATTAGTGTTCGACTGCGACTGATGGAGACTTGGCCTTCATCCAGTGGCTGCCAACAGGCCAGTGTTGGCAAATTGAGTCTGGTACAGAATGACCTATATCCCCGTCCTATTTAACACATTACAGCGTTAGTCTTTGTCTTGCCCATCTCTTCATCCAGCATTAACTTTTCTTTATCCATTTTGTATTAAGTGTCATGAAAGATTCATTACTATCACCTTTGCAAAACTTCTATTCAGATGTTAAACAGTGAGTCCAGATGAATGGCCAAACCAAGTGCCTTTTTATTTTTTATTTTTACCAAGCACTTTGCGTGCAATCTGCATGGTTGCCCAAATGTGCTCCTTCTGGCTACAGCCAAGAGTGGTGATGCTAACCTTCCCTCTCCACTGTGAATTATGGATTGGATGTAATGCAGCGATTAGACACACGCACACACACACACGTCCCTCTCCTGCAGCGGCGACCAGCCCTGCGCTCACGTCTGGGGAAGTGCTTTTCCCTTTTTTGCTGCACATGAAGGTCTCGCCTACAGTGCTGCTCCCTATCCCGGCCACCCAGCCTCACCTTCCCCGCACTGCTGACCTCTAATCAACCTCCGAGGCTACACACATCCTGAAGAGAAGAAATCTGCTCTTGCACATATGCTCGCTAAAGCCTTTTACGGCTGTAATCCCCGACACCAGGAAGAGGTGCATGGGAATCTCGGTCAGCTGACTTTAAAGCGAGAGGCGGGGGAGGAGCTAATGCAAAGGTTGAAGTCTGACCCCACCTCCTCCCTCACTAAAGCCTGCTGGGATTCTCCCTGGGCTTGACATACCCAACCCCACCTGCCCTCACTGCTCAGCGGGAAGCTCCATCACTGGTTTCCCCTGAGCTGGCCTACTTGGGACTGTTTGATCTCATTGTGGAAGAAGCAAGCTCGCCCAGTGCCTGGCAGGCAGAGAGAAACTCCTTGATGCTGAGGGTTGGGGAGGTGGAGCAGGCTTCAGTGGAGAGGCTTAATAACTGTATTAACATCGGTGGCTCCCCCAGGACGCACGCCTACACAGCGGGGGGAGGCACTATAAAGCTGCCTTCTCTCACTTTTAATGCTCTGGCCTAATTTTCTCTCCTCACTCGCTTCCTTTTCAGCACAATTTTTCAGTCGAGTGTGGTTTATAAATCTTAACCACTTAATCATTTTCTCACTTTCTTCACTTGTTTTACTTCCGCGTGACACTCTCCCCCTGCATTGTCCACTTTCCTGCACCCTCCTGCTGATTATTTCACACTGATTACAGGTTTCAAACATAAAAACTTTAAACTGAAAGTACTGTACTCTTTCCTCACCTGTGTGTGTGTGTGTGTGTGTGTGTGTGTGTGTGTGTGCTGCTATTCATGACAGTCCCCCTTATTCTTTGAATTATACATTGGAAACTGTTGAATAATTGATGGGCCCCACTTAGCTTAATGGAGAGAGTTAACTGCGAGTGGCGTGCGTTCCTATTGCAGCGGGAACTGGGTCGCAACAAACAGGACCCAGTCACCCCGGGGGTCATAATGAGGCCCGGGTCACAAGGCTGAGAGACACGGCAGTCAGCTGAGGCCAGCTGGGGTTAACTGGACCCCAGAGGGAAAGAGGACAGGGAAGGAGAAGTGGAGGCTTTAACGCCAGGCTCACCTGAGGGTTCGGCTCAGGTTACTTCCTCTCATTGTTTTTGACAGCTGTACTTATGAGTGTGTGCATAGGCAGCAATGTGGATGCATGCAAGTGTACATATTGTCTTTTTACACGAGTGTTATTTGTCGTACACACGTGGGCTCCACAGATGAAGGAGGCGTGCTTAACTCTAACGCATAGATTTATTTGTGTATGAAAAGTTTCTGCTTTGGCACGTTACATCTGCAACAACAAGTTAATATCACGATATATTTAAAGTTAAATGCCAACCACAGCAGTTCAGATGGTGTTTATCTATAGTTTCCTTGCACAAGCTGGGATAAAAAATAGTTTCCTTAATATTACAGGTGTATTTCTTATTTTGGTGCAAACTCCTCCTTTTTTAACAACGATGCCATTGGGGAAAATCAACATTGTCTCACCAAAGCCCGTCCACTGACTGGTGGGCAGGCATATCACAGGAAATGGTGTGTGTTTTGTGTGTGTGTGTTGTGATCAAATGGCTCCCTCCAGGCTACATTGAAAGGTCAGGGATCCATGCAGGAAATTAGTGTCTGCAGAGGCACAGACAACACACACACACACACACACACAGAAGGGAAAAGCACAAACCATACCCGAGGAAGCTAAACATGTCCTTCATTAAATTCTAGTAACATCCCACTGCACTCCCTTGATGACTCTGCCTGCTCTCATCAGCCATTTGTCCTAAGCACAGAGCGAGCTTAATGTCCCAGTGCTATTGACAAGCACCTCAGTTTTTTATTTATTTAGTTTTTTTTTATTTTTTTCATCAGCACTGACACTAAAGACAAATGAGTCTGCCTCTTCCCGCCCACCCGTTCTCCCCTCACTCTGCCCAAATTTTCCACTAAGGAGCCCCCTGACATTACACATCAGACATCTGAATCAAATGTGTGTCATCGCTCATCATTAGGGGGCATGAGCAGGAGAGCGGTGGCTGGCCGTGCGGCACTGTGGGTAAAGTATTTACTGCTGCCGCTGTCAGATGTAATGGATTTAGAAGCTCTCGTGTTAAGAACTTTGGTTACAACCAAGTGTAAAAAGGTCTGTATGAGTTTTTTTTTTATTTTATTACTTTCTGTCTCACCATCCAGCTCGTTTTTCCTCCCATGTCTGGCTATGCTAAATATGTCAGCTGTCTCCATGGGGTCTTTAGGCCATTTTAACCCCTTGGCTGACCTACTAACCCCCTCAGGTCCCGGCATCATTGAACTATTTAACAGACTAGTGACAGGATAATGGCACACTTGCTGCATCTCCTCTCCCACACCCTGTTCAAATACCTCCATTTACGTCCACAATAATACCCCTTCAACTCCAAAAAACCTGACGTCGGCGCTTTGAGCTAATTTACGAGGGGAACTTGTCGTCGATATGTTTCTCGTGTGCGGCGGAGGAATGCGCGTTCGCCCTGCCGAGGCACGAAGGCGGAGGTAAATTACAAGCGCGTTTAGCTATTACCTCTAACTCACGTTTGGCGAGTACACAAAGTGACGAACTTAAAGAGGGTTCCTGGTATTTTATTTTTTGAGAGAGAAACGGTCCTGGTGAGAAGGCACCACATTATTTAGCATCACTGAACACACACTCTCATCCACCCCGAGTCACGCAACATGCTGCACTCGCAACCTCACCCCCACTTCCACTGTCACGCTCCCGCTCTGAAGTTGAGAAGATCAAACCCTCGTAATCTATTCCCCTGTGATTGACTATTGTGTTATCCACAGAGAGAGGGAGAGAAAGAGGAGGAGGAGAAAAGGGAGAACATGGCTTGAGAGAGGGAGTTTAACATGACAAAGCCTGTCCCTGGTGATCTCCTCTCTTTTTTTTTTTTTTTCTCCTTCCCCTCGTGAGCCTCTTCTCTTTCTTCCTCCTCTTGATCCCTTGTTCCCCTTTTTTCTTTCCACCTCCTCCTGGCCCCTCCAAGTCCGCTTCAGCCCTCTAATACAAATAGCCCTTTGCTCCCTTCATATTTATGACCTGCTGCCTGTGCTGTTGAATATGCGCTTAAGAACGGAGAGCCTTGAATGCTGCCAGTCACATTGGATTAGCGAGTGTCAATAGGCAGATAACCTCTCTGTTAAAGTGAGTGAAGAGCAAACACTCGACCATAAGCATTCATGAAGGTCCTCGGTCTTCAAACACAGAGAGGCACCGTGTGTGGCACTCAGCCCAATAAAGATGAATAGGGGTCTGGTTAATGTGTATGGATGTAATTTGAGCCCCGGCTGGAGGACTTGTGTATGAAATGCATTTTTTTTTTTTCAGTCACCTGCGATTGTTTTGAAATGCTGAGAGCAGAAATGTGGTCGCGATCTCTCGACTAATTCAAATCATCTGTGTCCTTAGACCATTTTACGTCTTATCCCGGCACCTCGTCTCTGTTCACGATCACTTTGAGGTCGCAGGAATATTTTCAGGCCCTTAATCCTTGGAGTCCTTGTTACTGGTTTGCTCGTAATGTCGTTGACCTTCCAGTTTACGGGAAAAGAGAGAATTGAAGCTTATTTGGTTGTTGCTCTCTTTCTGAGTGGCTCCGGGAAAGCGCTTCAAACAGATGAGTAAATGTTACCATTCAGGGTTTTTCGTTAGACCACACAATTGAATCTGTGGGTTTTGGAGAGCCCAGGTTTTTAACTATTTCTTTACCACCCCTTCCTTTTGGCACGCATGAGTGCAGTTTGTTATCGCACGAAGGGAAGAAGAAGAAAAAAAAAAGCACGCACACAAGTCATCCACTCACGCACAATTCTATAATTAACCAATGCAGGCGCTCTGTAAAAGAGAGGTTTAATGTTTCATGAAGCCATTTTCACAGTCGGAGCTGCAACATTAAAGAAGAGGCAGGCTGCGGTTTCGCTCGTGTGTGTCCGTGTTATGATCCGATGATGACCTTGATCTTGAATTATGTGTCGATCGGTTGGAAGTTCACTTTGGGAGAGTTGACAAAGGGAGGTTACGCCGCGGTTACACCTCCTCGTGCACAGCTTTTATTTGGTTGAACCCTGCTTCTGAGATTTTCTTCTGGCTTGTCCTGATGCTCATCTCGTCTTTCCCCTCACATGCTCCCTCTCTTCCTCTCTATCTTTATCAGCCTCTGGTCCTCCTGCGGCCCACTCTCTGGCCCTCTGTCTGCCTGTAAATGTAGGTCAGCTCTAACACTCAGCTGGTAGTTTTACTGGTGTGTGCGATCAGCTGCTACGATAACCTGATGTTCACCAGCAACACATCCATTGCCTGTATGTAGCTGAATCATAGACCCACATGTCCCCCAACACACACACTAAGCCTATATTCACTTAGCCTTAGTGAGGACCTGCACACTCTCTCACGCCCTCGCCGAGCTCTCATGCCCACAACACAGCGTGACGTGTTACAGGCACAGCTGCAGCACGCCGCCACGCCCGTACACATCCTGGCATCCCCCGGCTGACACAGGCCGCCTTTTGCCCCCTTGTGCCCACCACCATGTCCCACACCATCATCTCATGCCAAATATCTCCAGTCACCCCGGGGGCATGTGCCAACTCACATAGTCCCAGTGTCAGTCAGCAGGCACAGACAGCTGCTGGGTAGAGTTACACCGCGTTACTCACGGTTGCAGCGGAGTGTCTGTTGCCAGGGATCTTGTGGTTCTCTTTGCTTTCGGATGTGTTTGGTTGTTTTTGCTCAATTAGATCCATAAATATTGCAGCGCTGTCGGGAGGAGTGGAGTGCATTTGTGTCGGGGGTGTCCATGTTTGCCGGGAAACTTATAATTAACTGTGCCGAAGACTAGCATGTGGCAGCAGCAGCACACAGCAGTGGCTATGGTCAACATGAAGCCTGCGCTCAGACTCTAGACCCGTAGACCTCACCTTTGCCATCTGCTCGATCGCTCGCCGCCCCTCCCCCCGATGCTCCAGTTTGTCCACACATGTTCTCAGTTCTGTCTCCATTTGCCAGGGAAGCAGTGATAGGAAAACCTGGTGTGTTGTTATTTCAGAGGCCTGGCAGTGCAGAGAGGGAAGTTGTCTCGGGCCCCTTGGAGAAGGACTTGGGAACACGGTGGGGGCTGCTGCGCTGATAAAAACCAGGCCTGGCTTAGACAAGAACATGCTGATGTTGACACGCATAGACACTCATGTACACAGCAAAGATATAACACGCACTCAAACAGGCAAATCTGTGCATTAATGCAAGCGCGCACATTGTTTGTTGGCCGTGTTTTTTTAAAAACAACCAAACAGAACAAATCTGTGCCACATATTGACATTTATTCACAAACAACCCTCAGCTCACCCAGATGTAAAGATACCATAAATTACCCATGCTAAACACAACCTGGTGTTTTCCCCACTTCTGGTCCAAGACAAACATCACCATTTCCTGGTGTTGAGGAGGGATCGTCATAACAGGCAAGAAAGACTCCTAACTGTGCACCGCCTTGCCCTTCGGCCTCTGCTCAGACCCTCATTTATCACTCGTGAGCATATGTGTGTGTGTGTGTGTGTGTGTGTTTTTCTTGCCGTAACACTCTGGATGGGGGAATTTTTTGGCCCCAATTTGGAGCACAATCCATCAGAGTTTGGTCAGTGCAGCCTTCAAACATGGTGCACAATACAAACCAAAGTCGTCACATCCATTTCTGCGCTCTCTGCAAAAATTTAAATATCTGCCATGGTTGCAAAACAACAGGCTGTCATTTCTCTAAAAATGTAGACCACAGCATCCTAAGTGGAAGTGATGTGTTATTTGCTGCAGAAAATCATATTAGAATCAGTCTCTCTTCCACATTCTTCACAGTAAAACCGTTACAACGTATACCATCACTCTATAAGGAACCGTGTATCACGCCTGGGTTATTCCAGAAATGGTGTTATTACATCACAAGGCACATGTGTTCACATTATTTTGCTTGAAAAGGTTCAAGAGGCATTAGTGACAGACCCCTATGACTCCTTCTCTGCCTCCCTCTCTCTCTATATTGAGACGGCTGACTGAAGACTGACATGCAGTAGACAGAGTACAGTCACAGAGGCAGTAATCCTCCTAACGGGCCTTTGAGTGGGAGCAGTGACAAATAACCTGCTATCATAACAAACTTAAGAGTCAAGAACAATCCGCGAGGCAATAAAATATCACACTCACTACTCGTGTTGCCCCTGTAATGATTTCTACAAGTGATCCACTGTCTTCTGTTTGCATCTTCAGCTGGAAAATAACTCAGATGTTGAGTTTTTTGTTAGATGCTTCTCTTACAGAATCTTTAATCATAATTTGCTTCGTATGTTTGTGGAAATCTGAATTGGTGATTGTCGTCGCCACCACCAAGTTGCAGGATTTACCTACAGCAAGGGTGGACTTGAGTAATGTAAGATGCAAGTCGTATAGTGCAGTGGTCCCCAACCACCGGGCCAGGGTCCAGTGCCGGTCCGTGATACATTTGTTACCGGGCCGAGCAGAAAGAATTCATGATTTATATAAATTCTGTTGTATTGATTGTTATAGTCTGAAAGACGTTTTATTTTGAAAAACCGGATTCTCTCCAACTTAACTTTCCTCTCTGTCTCTTGACACGTCAGTACGCTTGTCTCGGTCACATGATCAGATACATCTGCCAAACAAATAAGTCCACAAACTAGCGAAAATTAGTAAAAGAAACCAAACGACTTTTAATAGCTTCTTCGCAAAGGGGAAACTTTTTTTTTTATTATTATTCCGGTTGTGTTATGTTATTTTTGCTTGGAGGCTGGTTCGTGAAAATAATGCATCATCAAACCGGTCCGTGGAGCAAAAAAGGTTGGGGACCACTGGTATAGTGGAGCAGGGGAAAGTCAGACTTAGTAAGACGGACAGGTGGGAAATGAGAGGGAGATGAAGGTGAAAAGTGGCGGGACATCGAGGGTGGGTGGAGAGGTTGGATTTAGTTACAGTTAACCACCACTGACTCACCTTCCTGTGTTTGTGTGTGTGTGTGTGTTTTCGCTTATGCCTGTCTGCCCCTGCCGTCAGATTCCTCCCCGTCTCCCATCTAATAACTGTTCACACTCCGTGTTTGAACACAAACACACCCCACTGGTGCTCTCCCTACAGCTGACGGGCTGTGCGTGCCTGCTAGTGTGCGATTGTGCACGCCTGCCCCTCGCCCCCGGTTCATATTCAGATGGCGTGCAGGGATGTGCTGTCAGTAATCAGTGTGAAGCCAGTGAATGGAGCTCCATCCATTTTCAGCAGAGAGCTGTTATGACGCTTTGTTAGAGAATGGCAGGATTTCCCTGTAAGCAAGGAAATAGTCCCATTTCCCCCTTCGGTAATTGAAGAGTGCTGACAAAGCATTCCCTTACGCGTTTGTGTGTGTGTATGTGTGTGTGTGTGTATCATTTTCCCTCATGCTTACCGACGTTCTTGTCATGGAAACCAGAAATAAAGTCTGAATATTTAGCACCGCTCCAGCACTATGCATGAGCGATGCCCTTCTCTGCTCACTTGTTTCACTGCACATAAAAGCTGTGGAGTTGCTGCCAGTCCTTTTTGTGGACATGCATGATCCACTGGCCTCCAACTCCCAGGGTTTTTGCAAGGCGGTCTCTATCCCCGGGGCTGTTCCATTGGCCATCCCACTTCATTATTTTAAGCAGACTTCAAAGCGAGCCTTAACGCAGCAGCCTGTGGCATGGTGGTCTGTGTGATGTCTCTTCTCCTGCACTGTATGGAAAGACAAATGGAGCTCTATATGTTCCTCTGCGTATCTCGCACATGTCGAGCATGTGTGTGTATGTGTGTGTCCAGATAACCTAATGGAGGCCAGGGGACACAATGGTCCGTGATTGAGAGGGATTCAACAAAGTGAAAGGCCTTGTCAGAGCTCTCTTTTCCTCCATCCCCTCTGCCTTCATTTTCTCCACAGTTCTCTTCACCACAGCCCAGCCAGCCAGCCAACCAGCCAGCCTGCTAATGTAGTTAGCCTCCCCCTAATGATGGTGAAATCTCATTAATATGCTTCACAGCTGGGCCCAGTAACCAGTGGGGATTGAAGGTAATCAAATCTCAGAGGACTAACCTAGAGCTGAACCTCAAGAACTGCTCAGCAGCACTGGGCCGAGACAGCCCAGTGTCTGGAGGCTTGATAATAGCCAGTGGGCTTGTGTGTGTGTGTGTTGGTGCCTTTGAAGTGCTGATGTTAGCCAGGCTATCTTATGTCATTGCTGCAGCTCAGGATAGTTCATCATCAGAACAGATTTCACTTCAGTCTTGTGCATATTTGTCCGTTTAAGTCTAGTCATGCGGTAATTGCTTATGGAGGATGTGGCTGCGAGGGCTTGACTCCGCTCTAAGTGCACTTGTGGCTCATGATGTATGCAAAGTGAATTTGAAGAGCGGCATTACAGACCACTCACACTTGAACTTAATTAAATCACTGATGCTTTGGCTCTGAGTTGGAGAACACCACACTACATTAAGCTATTAAGACATCTGGGGTTTCCATACACGCATACTCACAGTGTTTATAATATTTGTGTGAGTGGATCAAAGAAGAGATCAAAGTAAATGAAATCGAAGGGCTTTGGCGTATTGGTCATTCAGTTTTGGAGTGTTGTTAATTCGTGGCCTAGTGTTCACACCAGCGACAGTGTGTTAGCTACTGTGATGCTTTTCATTGTTTCAGATATGGTCAGAGGTTACACAGACCAAGCTCTATGTGACTGGACTTGTGTTGTTTCACCGCAGTGTCAGGTTTGTTTTTGCTGGTTGCACCTGACATCCTCTGCTGTTTGCTCCCGCTGCTGGGACTGGTCTGACAACATGCCAGGTCGCAGACTTTGATTCAGCTTCGTGTCTGGTTAACAACAACAGCCGTGACCATATGGTTTGTGTTTCACCTCCTCGCCAAAGTACAATAGATTTCTTATCAGTGACTCCTCGCTGTTTGTGCTTTGTTTTTTCTGGGCCGCCGGTTTCGGTGCCTGCATCCTCCAGCGAAGTGCGGCGTCGCTGTCTATTCACTCGGTGTTGGATAAAAGAATGATATTCTAGCTTGTAGCTGGAGTATTAGTTACCGTGGTGACTCTGCAGGCTCTGGAGGGGCTCCGGCCTGGAGTCCACGCCAGACACACAAATTTCCAGCGTTAACATGTTGCAAGAATATCGAGGGAAGCTCTCCAGGCGAGCGTGAGTCAGATCTTCCAGTGTTTGCTGTATGATTTTTTATTTTTTGGGGGGGGATCACACAATAGGCAGGCTTGTGTGATGGTTGGTGTTGATCAGAGCTTGGACACAGGGTGGTGTTGAATAATGCCTGGGTGAGGGCTGCTGAAGGGCTAAGTAGCTCTGTCCTCTCTGCTGAACCTCCCTGCCTCTCCGTCCACAGGGCCGCCATTGTTTTGCTCCATGCCTCAGCTTGACAAGGCTCCAGAAGCCAGCCATTGTATTTAATTACAGTCGCCAGCCCCCTCACAGACTCTTGTCCTTGTGTCCCAGATTTCCATGGGTGCTCTCATTAAGAGAGTGTACGTTCTGTGTGTGTGTGTGTTTGTGTGTTCAACTGATGGGACTTTTTTTTAATAGCCAAAGGAAAGCCCTTAGCCTGTTCAATTGTAGGCATGGATGCATTTTTTAATGTTTGTGTGTGTGTGTGTGTGGTCCGGGTGGCACATCTGTTTGTCAATGCGTTTCTAATGAAGGCAGCTTTAACGTGGATGAATAGCTCCGTGGTCACCCTAATAATGCGGCGCTGTAATCAGTCCATATCAAGAGAGGCGGCGGAGGAGCGCGGAAAGCTGTGAATGGTTTTCCTGCTAATGAGAAAATATGGCATGTTATGTAAGGTCTGCTCTATTTAAGTTTAATTTGTTTGACATGAGTGTGTTGACTGCCTGGCCCAGTGGCATGGATGGACAAAGATGGCTCATAATGACACCAATAAACTGGCAATAAACAGCGAAGGACAGACTCTGTGTCCCTGCCCACGATCTGTCCTTCTTCTCACTGGGACTGAATCCTTGACCTCCTTTGTGAAAACTCACCCTCAGTTCCTCCTCCTGGATGCAGTGTCAGCAGATGTTGATGTTTTCAATTGTTTCCTAAATTCAGACAGGTGTGTGTAATAGCGATGAATCTGTAACATTAATAAAGTAATGCAGCCATGCTTTCACTCCCTGTGTGTTATGTGTGTGTACACCACTTTTATCGCTTCATCTGTTTTGTATTTTTGTCTTTCCCAAACATATCATCGCTCTCCGTCCCTCCCATGTCTTGGCTCTTTTGCTCTTCCCGACTTTCTTCGTCCTGATCCTTCATCGTTTCAAATTTGTTTTCTGTATTTTTTTTTTCTCCCCAATTTTCCTGCAGCTCACGCCAAGCTGCAGTCACGTTGTCTGTCCTTTTTTCTCATCCAGAAATATTTCAGAAGCCATTTCTGTCCCCCCCACCTCCCACCGCTGCCTTAACCGCACATTTCCCCCCATTTACACCAAGAGGCTTTAAAGGTTGTAGCTGGTGTGAAGGTGGCATAAGACATCTGGTCCTCATAAATGACATGTCTTAATTTTCCAGGCCTGATTGGATGTCACTGTTAGCTGCTGCAATGTGAGCTTTATTACTGTTGAGCCTAACTGTCCCTGTCACCTAAAACCCATGCAGTATGTTATTTCCTGACAGCACAGACAACAGGCAGGCTAGCATTGGGGGATTGTGTCTGTTGTTTTTTTTTTTTTCATTTATATTTTTTTTCCAGGAAGTCTTGAACATATATGGGCGTCGAGTTGGTTTATTTTGGTTGTTCTCAATGTAATCTCCCCCTGCACCATCTGCTGCATGTACATGGAGACAGGCAAGCAGAGACCTGACACACACACACGCACACACAGAGTACAGTGTGTGTCAGAGAGAAAGACTTCACCCTTTATATTCCCCCCCAGTGTGCAGTGTGATTACGTTTGTGTCCAACGTGGTGCGGTCACGTGGAGTGTGTTCCCGGCTATACTACAGTCCTGCTGAACCAGCCCCCTCTGATAAATATAGGCGGCTTATTTACACACAAGCACTGAGGTGCAGGTAGCTCCTGAGCTGCTTGCAAACATTTCCCAATCCCTCCTCTGCTGAGCTGATGATGCTGGGCGGAGCGATGCGGGCTGAATAGATGCACACATGCTCGCAGTCTGCCTGTGTGGATGTGGGCATTTTGAGTGCTGTAGTTCAGGGTATCAGGTTAAATACTACGAGATTATTTGGTTATATTTATTATTATTATTTGTTCTTAGATTAGATGTTGGCTAATCTGATTGGAGATTCAGTTATTTCCTTTTAATAAACACATATACTAGCTCAGACTCCTGTGTAACAACAGGGATTATGGACTGATTTTGTCAAATTTAGTTCACAGGTTGAAGATCTATGCACTTATTTGGTCAAGTTTAGTTCACAGGGCGAAGGTCTTGAACCTGAACTCCTGTACGTTTTACATGCAGGCAGATTAGTTCCCCCATAATCCCCAGCTACTTAGCAAACAGACAATATGGCCTAAAAAGTCCTTGTATGTTGTTTTATTTGCAATTATGGCTTTCACCTCCTGGTTACTGGTGTGATTTTGAATTAGTAAAGGCAGTGTTACCTGTCTTGCAGCCACCTGAAACACTCATACTGCACAATTTAAAAGTAAAGGCACAACTCCAGGCTTTGTATCAGAGGACAAAGCTTTCTTTGAATCCCGAATACACACATGTGTATTCAGCATCATTTCAGCTGGAGGCTAGACTCATAAAGTTGTCCTCGCATTTTCAGCTTCATTTTCTTTCAACGCATTGCTTGAAAGTGAGCAAGTTCCCCTTCTGGTGGTTTGTATTTGATATTGTCACCAGTGCATCTGTCCTCGCTGGGTTGTTTGGGATCTGTCCGTGTGTGTGGGCAGAGGAGATTGTTGTGTTTATCCCACTGATATCGATTAATGTCTGTCATCGCGTCCATCTGATAGCGTTCACTAACCCCTTTCTTGTTGCTCTTTCCTCTCCGCAGCGATAGAGACCCAGAGTACCAGCTCAGAGGAGATAGTGCCAAGCCCGC
>OOFC01018580.1:0-17618 GCA_900323345.1 Pseudochromis fuscus
CACTGCCTCCTCTCACCTTCCCTCCACCTCTGGATGGAAACAAGGGCGAAACAAGTAAAGTAAATGGAAACAGCTCGGTGCTCCTGGCGACTGGAGGTGAATAAATATTCATGGGAACGCCGCACATCTGAGGTCACAGCTGGAGTTTATCAGCCAGCACACACACACACACACACACACACACAGAGGCAGAGGCGACGCCCACCCTGCAGTGAAATATGGCCGCTTCTCCTCACTCTCCTCGTGGGAGAGTTAAATCCTTTACACATGCTAATGAGCCAGCGAGACAACCTACTCCACTGTCTGCTAACTGCTGATTCAGATGATTTCAGCCGGAGCGCCACGATACCATCACGAGAGTCACCTCCTCGGAAAAAGTCAAATGAAATGAGCGAAGAAAGTCAAGTCAAAGTTGAAGCAGTAAAAATCCAACCAGAAAAATAAAAAAATAAAAAAGTTTTTTATCATCTTTGGTTCTGTAATAAATGTTGCCATGGTTACAGTACGCTACGGTTACAGTCGATACGCCGCGTCAGCAGAACATCCACATCCACTTTGTATGCAGTTGTAGTTGTTCCTTCGTGCTCCACAGCGGCGTTTCCTCAGGAAAATCAATCCAGGTACACACACACACACACACACACACACACAGAGTCAGACCGGCTACACATGGCTAATGAAGGCCTCTCGCTAAGCTAACGTATACACAGGGGTACGTCACAATTACAGCAAAACTCTCTTATGGAATATAAAAGCTGGTAAACACGCCTCCCGTTCCCGGCTAATTGTACCATTTAGCTAACAAGTGGATTTCCCAGCGCCACCTCGGGTGTACGCTGCATCTCATCTCATATTCAAACACACAGCGGGATGATCACCGCCGTCCGCTGTGAGGAGGTAATGAGACCGACTCGCTGCTCCTCCAGACTCTGAATCCTCCTGCAAACTGACAGGTTCGGCCGCCTTAATTGATCGGCTGCTGCTGTCGGTCAATAATTTCCAGAACAGTACTGATGGCTTGATCGCTGTGTGTTGTGCCCTGTCCCTTTGCTTTTTTTGTCGCCACTGGTGATGAACTAACACTCGTCATCGTGTGTAAACTAGGTGTTAATCACAGTCATCACAGGAGACTGATGAAGGGAATCGTCTAAAAACTGCCAAACAAAAAAAAAGATTTTTTCTCTGTCCACTGTTGTAACATGTAGAAAAATCACGGTTGTTTGTTTTTATATAGTTTCAGCCTTTTTTTTTTTTTTACAGTTTGCACCTCAGCAGTGACATCCCCATCACTTTGTGGACTAAAGCCTAGAGATTGACATTTGGTTGTCGTATCCTGTGTTTGTTTTCTTTTTATAGTGGAATCAGAAGTGGCCATATTTGGACAAAGGGGAGGGGCTGGGGAGGATTTGACTGTACCCTTCATTACACCCAGCTAAAGTTTTAAGACACTTAAAATAGATGAGTTATTACAATATTCGCCACAGAAACAAACCGGACGAAGCATCTGGGACTCAAAAATGAGGCAAATGAGTCCAAAAAAGTGCAATACACCTGAAGGCCACTGGGGGCTGGGAGCAAAGTACAGCATCACAGATTTATTTATTTATTTTACAGTAGTTGGGAAAATGGAGTAATGCTGAGAAGTGCAGCATTTCGTACATATTAGCTACATTACGGTATGTAGTATGTAGTACACGCCGCTAGCACAGATGGTTGAGAAATTAATTTAACTGATGCATGTCACTGTCTGTTACTGGCTACACAATCGGACTTAAAGGGTTAAACATGAAATAAAATCAGAATGTTATATTAAAAACCATGTCTTCATTAGTGTATAACAGACAGTATAGAAATGAACACAGCAACCATATTGCTATAGCAACCGAAGGCCACTAGATGCTGCATCCAAAAAATCCTCATTTTCAATCTTGAAATACTCAGTTTTTCCACAAGTGAATCTGATGTTATTAGTGAAGTGATCTGGTGGTCCATCTGAAAATCATTTCATCATTAAGGAGATTAAAGCTTCAAAAAGAGGAAGATTTAGGGGCAGGGTTAGCTTGATTGACAGGTCTGGTCTCCAATGAGAACATACCTGAACTCCAGACTAATACATATTGGATTGGAGGGTTTGACCCGCCTTTTCACTCCTTTCGTCATAACCAAATATGGTCACTTCTGGCTCCAAACAACGGACATGGCTTCAAAACGCGAGTCCACAAACCAATGGGTGACATCACGTTTGTCCATTTCTATACAGTCTATGCTAACGAGACGTAGGCTAACGAGACAAAAACACAGAAAGGCAGGGACAGAGAGACGATGAGGAACATGACGGACATCTTTTTCCAAAATAAGAGGGAATCAGACTGAGAGGACAGGAAGTGCTGAAGGAGGTTTGTAGTTGTGTAGGAAATCCGTCACGCTGACACACCGTAGTAAAGTGTGTTTCTCTCTCTGCTTCAGCAGGCAGAAAAACAGCAAACGAATGAGCCCACTGAGGCCGAGTGGAGTGATTTACTAATTGTACTAATTGTTGCCCTGACTGCATCCTGAACCACCAGAGGCTCCAAAGATAAGGCCCCAACGAGGCGCTGGATTTAAATGTTGGGGTTATTTTTTCTTCCTGCTACAAACGAGACTGATTGTTCTATTAAGTGCAGCATTAATTCAGACAGAGAAATAAAGTCGTACTTAGATTAGATCAGTGGAAGTCATGATGAAGTGTGATGTGATCAACAGGATACGAAAGAAGATTCTGTTTTAGACTTTGTTTTTTCTCTCTTTTAATTACTGATTTATATTTTTTTATCTTTTCAGGCATCTAAAAATGATCAAACAAAACAAAAAAATGACATTTCAACCAGTGATACGATGTTGCAAGTACACATTGTTTGGTTTTATTATTGGTATAATACCTCTATCAGTTAGTTAGTTGAGAAAGTGTATTAGCCAAGGAGCAAAATATTAAAAATCCCCGAATCCCAGAGAATCCCCAACTCTTACAATTGACGAATATTAAACCAATACAATGGTAAAAGAGAACCTATAGGGGGCAGTAAAACACCACTGTTGTGTCTATTGGTCAGAGAGGTTAAAGAAGGAAGCTCTTTAAAACATTTCAAAATGTCTAACTTCACATCTTAATGGAGTTTGTTGAATATCTACACCATACACTGTATAAAGAAAGTCAAAAAGGTGCAACACCCCCAGCGGCCACTAGATGCTGGCTCCAAAAATCCTAATTTTAACTCATGAAATACTCAGACAATGTATTCTTCTGATGTCATTAACTAAAGTCAATTCTTCTTATCAGTGATCTAGTGGCCAATCAAAAAACAAACAAACAAAAGTTGTAATTAGGGTTCAAAAAGAGGAAGATTTAGGGGCGTGGTTTGTTTGATCCTCGAGTCTCATACACTTTTTATAGTGTTGGGTTCAGAACCGCCTCCTCATTCCTCTTTACATCCAAATATGGTCACTTCTGGCTTCAAACAACCCACAAATGCCAAACTCCTGTCTTCAAAATCCACTTACCAGAGGGTGACGTCATGTTAACGTGGTTCACTCTGAGGTCTCAATAAGATCAGATGTGGATCATACTTTGTTGGAGGTTTGTGCTCTCTGAGTCCTTTGTTGTTGGCGTTTTTTAATCACTTTATCCTTTTGTTGTTTCTAACTTTAAGTGTTGCAATCCAATCTGTTTTTTCTTTATAAATAACCATTATAAGTCTATTGTAATGTTCACAAAATCCCTCAATACTTACACCGAGTCCACAAGCTCATTAATTTTAAATGCAGCAGCTTCACAAAGCGTCTCCTGATGACGTCACAGATAGGGGTTTCTGGTCCCTTTCACACAGAAAAGTCGAAATTGCTGTATTTACAAATGCAGATCTCCCGGTCTCGGAGCCATTAACACTGCACTGCGCTGCATTAGGACTGCAACATCCTCCAAACTCTGTTTTTACTTCCAGCTCCTCTCACTTCACCAGGCAAATGTGCCGCACTGAGGTTGTGTCCATCGTCTCTGTTAAAAAAGCTTTTGTTGGGATGCGACTGCAGCCTGGGTGTAGTGCAGTGTTCACAGGCTGCATGTTGCTGATGGGTGTAGTGTGTCTCCACCAGGTGATACACTATATGTCTGTGGCAGTTGGATCAATAAGTGCATGAGTAAAGAAAATCCTCCTCTGAACACACACTGCTACATTGTGTTCACTTAAGTCGTCACTTTATTTGATGATTATTGTTTACTCTTTAGTTCATGTGTTACTGGTATTTTTGTTCATTCATCCAACACAACAACCTGCGCCGTGTATCACACAATCGCTGGATGAAATCCCAATTTGGTGTGGGATTTACTGGGGAATCGCTGCGTAATAAGGCTCTGTCTTGGCTTTAAGTTGCTGGTGCATAGCCAATTACACTGACTGACTGCCAAACCTATATTGCTCACTGACAAACAAACATCGGGAGTGTGATTAAGGTGGGTTGAAGCCCAGACAGGCCGTCACCATTGTTAACAAAGTTGGACAGATCACAGGGAATGTGAAATAAACACCAGCCGACACTGGTGGGTTTTGGCATGGTGACTGTCTCAATCAGCCGCTCTGGCAGATCACCAGCGAACAAGTTGACTGGTAGAAACGATTAATCCTGGAAATGTGTTGAAATGATTAAAGGAAGTTATAAATTTGACTGATTAAATCTGCACTTCCAGCATGTGGACAGTTCATCCCCTGAATACATGTTGAAACCACTTCTTACACCAAACATACACACAGTGTTGCAACCATGCTGCAATACACCGTGGACTTCACTTTGTAAGTTGTGAGGAGAAAATGACCTCCAGGGAATTTCATTTAGTTTTATTCTTCATGACAATTATTTAAAGGATTGAGCCACGGTTTTGTACTATTTTGTAAAAGCCTGTTTTTAATTTGTACATCTTATTATCACCACCTCACTTATTCCCACTGATCATGTGATGGACAGACACCACGGACAGACTATTGACAGTTGCATTAGATTATTTACGCTACAGGTTTTTTTATTTTATTCAATGCCAACTTGCTAGCCCACATGTTTTCATGCTCTGTTCCAGCTGTTGTAATCATTTAGACTGTCAATTAATTTCTCCATGAACGTTTTCTTTTGTCGTCCATTAACCTGCAACATTAGCTAATGCTACTAGCAAGGACGCCTTGTTTCAAGCTGCTAATCAATCAACCAATTAGTTAAATCCATTTGAGGAGGTGGATACATGCAGGTTGTTGAATTAGCATCTTATACCTTTGCATTGAAAAAATAATTCCATATAAAAATTGTAGTTTTTAATAAGGACGCAAATGTGATTGAACTTTGATTTAAATGAAGATAACTTTTTATATTTTATTGGATAACGTTAAGTAAATGAACATTACGACCAGTGATGTCATCTAAAAGGATCAAAAAGATTATTTTGTCATTACTTTTGTTATTAATTAATTGAGCGTGCTGATGTAAATGCACTGAACACACTATTTACTATTAGTCACCTGGATTATTCTGCTCATACATGAAAATTTCAGCTCATAACTCGTCCCACAGATTTGTGAAAACTCCAACAAAATATATAAACATGGTCGGGATCAGTGTGCTGTGACTTTTCTAAGACACATTGTACAGTGAAATTTGAAACATGCTCCCCTGCTTGCATGAAAACCACAAAAAAATCATTGACTTCAAATGGGAAAGTGGAAAAATGCTGAAGCCACGCCCTGTTTGATGCCCTTTGGTTCAGGCATACTTTAAAGTAGAAGTGTTATTTGACCTTTAAGTGGGTCCTTAAGACCTGAATTTATTTAGACTGAGGCGCTGTTTCGATATCTCTCACTGTTTAGACGTGAGGGCAGTTTACGTTTCATCTTGATTTTGGAGCATTGAGTTCATAATGAGTGTGTACTGCACAGAGCTGTCCAGCAGCTGTGTTGGCAAACTCCAGGAGAAACTTTGTGTTTCATTAATACCTCTACTTTGGACCACTTGAACTAAAAGCCAGGGTTAAACATGTCCGTTTAGGAGGGTTCCCCAGCCCTCCTCAGCATCATTTCATCACACCGAGCGGCACGTAACAGCGCTTAATAAAGTTGGACAGGATGCATCAGACTTTCCACATTTTTTGGAAATGCCGAGTTACATCGTTGAATATGTATAAGGCTCCGTCTGAGGCGCGGCAGCACATGTGTAAAGTGAATTCCTCCAGAGACCGACTCTGATGGGTACAACCTCTCTCTCACACAAGACGATCTAACGACGGCAATCCTCTGAGTGGGAGCGACTGATGCACTTATCTGAGAAACAGAAAGAGAAAGGGGAAGCCGGAAAGAATTTTAAGAGAGGACGAAAAAAAAAAAAAAAAAAAAAAAGCCAGGAAAAGTTGGAGGAGGCTCAGGGGAAAGCTCGGGCGATGGAGTAAGAAAGAAAGGAAAGAAAGGCTGGTGAGAGGAGAGGGAGGTGGTGGTGGTGGTGGTGAGGAAGATGACGAGGAGGACACCTTGAGAAGGAGAGTAAATGACAGACAGTGGAGGGAAAATGCAGCCACTCAACTCAGGATGGAAGTTTTCCGCCTGGAAGTTAGTTAAACTGCTCTGCGAGGAGGAAGAGGAGGAGGAAGAGGGAGATTTGCAAGTAGATGAAGAAGAAGAAGAAGCAGAGGAGATGGACAGAAAGCTACAGAACATGAGACAGAGACAAAGTTGTTCTGCTGTGGTAAATATCTGTCAGTCTCCTGTAAAACAAAAGGGAGGCAGCGATGTGTGGCCATGATTGTTCTTGGTGATTTCCCTAATGGTCCCACACGCCATTGTAAGTGTTGACAGCACACACACACACACACACACACACACACACACAGCCTCAGTTTCACTCCCCGCAGAGTAACACTGGGGTGATTAAAAAGACCTCTGAACAAACGGCGTTCGTTTTGAGGTAGGAATATCTGTGTGAGTGCAAAGTGGTCGGGGGAATCCAGCAGGCGTTAAAAAGCTGAATGCAAACACACACACACACACACACACCTCAGTGACTGTTGCACCTCAGGAGGTTGAGGATCTAATCATTTTGGCAGGAAAGCTTTTAACGTGTGCACCAGTGTTTTATTCAACAGACTCGCTCCCATCGGCTCCTTTGCACGTCAGGACGGGGCCCGACGATAAAACAAACGCTCCTGGTTGCCGGAGACGAGGGGAGAGGACTTGTACGAATAAGTTTTGCGTCAGCTGTTGTCTTGGTAAAAGTAGATCCCATCACAGAATACAAATGATATTTAAAGCTGCAGACAACATGTGGAACGGACAAAGGTCATTTGAATGGCGCCATGTTGGTTGTTTGGAGCCAGAAGTGACCATATTTGGATATAAAGATTTTTGCTGAGGAGGCAGGTCTGACCCTTGAACCCGAGGACACTGTCCACTTTCTCTGGGTGTGTTCACGTTTGGTTTTAATGTGTTTCAGGGGATCACAATTAGACAGCTGAGACACATCTGTGTTCACACCTGTATTTAGAATGTGTCTCCGATTCATATGCTGTCACTACGGCAACAACATAAGCGTTCACACAAAAAAAGCTACATGGTCGCATACATCTCACAGCACCTCCCCATGTGGTCTGAGTGATCACATTCACACTCATATTTAGCGCTGTAGACATGTGATGTGATCGCCTGAAACACATCTTAACATTAAGTATGAACAGCCTCAATGAGACTTGTATATAAGAGATGGTCATAGTCACCATGAGGTCACCTGTTGGTTAGCGGTTGGTTTGTGAAGCCAGGAGTTTGGCATTTGAACGTCACCTTGTTGGATTTTTAGAGCCAGAAGTGACCATATTTGGATGTAAAGGTTTTTGGTGAGGAGGCGGGTCTGACCTTTGAATCTCAGGACACTCACCAGTAGGGATGGGTATCGTTAGGATTTTTATGAATCTGATTCCCATTTTGGTTCTGCTTATCGATTCTGGTTCCTAACAATTCCTTATTTCAAAAACAAAAAACAGGAAGACAAATGTATATTTAACATATTAAGATATTAATTCCCAACACGTGCATTTTCCATGTTCGCCACTCGTACTCTCGCACTTTCGACCGCTTTCCCTGGTCCATTTCCTGTTGCCATGAGGCGTCACGTGACGTGTTAGCTACGTAACAGACAGGTCCTGGCAGATATCTAAAGTCCGTTTGCAGCCGTTGTGTAAAATGAGCGCATCTAGGAACTGATAAGCGGAACCGAAATTAGAATTTTTTTATGGGTACCTGGTACTCACCAAGTTTAATTCGGTTCCTACTTGGAACCGAATTTCGGTACCCAACCCTACTCACCAGTGTGTATGAAAATAGAGTTCACCAATGAATGAGCCTCCAAACCACCTGTAAATCAATGGAGACCAGAGCTGTCAATCAAACTAACCACGCCCCTAAATCTTCCACCAATGATTTTTGAATGACATCAGAATGACTTGTGGAAAAAATGATTTATATTTCATGATTGAAAATTAGGATTTTTGAATTGAGGTCAATAGGAGCCAGCATCTAGTGGCCATTCGGAGTATTGCAGTTTTTTTTTTTTTTTGCACTTCTGCATTGGACCTATTTTTAAGACCTGGTTGCTTCGTCCAATCTATCTACAGTCTGTGTTTAAAGCTTTAAACCTTTTGGAGAGAAATAGTTTTACTGACGCCCTGACGTCCCCACCTCGGCCTCCGTCTTGAACTCGGCCGCCACGTAGTTAAAAAAAAGTTTTCCTTGCCTGATGACTGTGTCAGCTGCGTGGGTGTTTAACTGCAACCCGCTGAGCAATAAGCTTGATTCCTCATGGTAACATAATAAAATAACATAAAAATGTGGAGTAAAGAAACATATCGTCTGCCCTGCTGTGACTGACACCACCTCTGGGAAGTCCATTTAGCCAAACTGCAGAATCACTTCACTTCTTTGTTTTCATTCCTTCACGCTGACATACCCAGAGATAATTACCTTGTTTATAATCCACAGTCTGTGGCCATTTCTGATTCCACTCAAAGCTTATGCAAATTTAGCCGTGCTCTAAAAATAATTATCACGGCTCCTGTCAAGATTATGCACAGTTACAATGTGTGTGTGTGTGTGTGTGTGTGTGCTTTATTCGTAAGTGCCCATGCAGCACTATGGAGGTGTTTGTGTGCGGGAATACACAAGATTATATAACAGCCTATCAGAGAGCACTGGAATGGCACAAATATTGCTCCAGACAGAAAATCTCATCTGTCGCTACACAGAGCAGATTTAGTTTAAGAGACAGTTACGCAAACTGGCTTTTCACATTAAAAGACAATATGATGATGATCCTCGCTGCTGCAGAATCGTTTTCAAAACAAATACTGAAGCATAAATCTGCCACTTTCATAATGTTGGAACTGTGAATGTGACGGAGCAGCGAGTAGTTCAGGCCTGTGCAGCTCTCTCTCTCTCACTTTGATGCTTTTGCAGTTTAGATATCATCAACCAACCAGGCGAGTCTGTTTATCCATCCATCCTTCAGTCTGGGTTTACTGATCAGATGTTAATCATGATTTCTTCACAGCTTTATATGACATATGTTTGGATTTCTCTTCATGTCACCACCACAGCATCAGACACATAAACCACATGATCAGGGGGTATCATCATTTAATTATCTTCCCACAGTAACGACAGTTCGCCATGAATGTAAAGATCATTTTGTCAGCAGTCACCTCTTTCATGATGCATTAAGTTCTGGTTCACTTCAATTCAAAAGTGACAAAACTACAAAGCAAAACACAAACCTCCAACAATCCAGCTGTACTGATGCTACAGACTGAACACTGTTGCCCTCTTGTGGTGAAACATCAACACCATCTTGTTCAAACATTCACCAGTGATAACAGATGGGGATTAATAGATGGACAAAGCTAACGTGACATCACCTGTTGGTTTGTGGAGTCAGGAGTCAATTCAAGTATCGGGCTGGTCATTGAAGACCAGGCCTCTCAATTAGACTGACCACACCCCTAAACCTTCCTCTTTTTGAAGCTGAATATCTACTTTTTTGTTTTTCAGATGAACCACCACATCACTGAGAAGAAGAGCTGACTTTGGTTGATGACATCACAATGACGCGTTCAAAAAAAGTAGCCAGTATCCAGTGGCCGTTGGGAGAGACCAACACACAGCTAGAACGAGTGGTATTACTGGACTCACAATCACCAGACAGCCAAAAACATGACTCAGTGAAAGCTGGTTTCACTCTATGTCTATAACATGTGTCAATAAGAGAATAAGTTTAAGCCTAATTTATAAAGAGCTCCCCCTCCAACAATATTTAATTTCCAGTGGGTTGTACAGCCTCCTGTCCTTTGTACCTGTGTGACTCAGCTCCATTACTGGTGACTGTCAGCAGCTCCATTACAGAAGGTGTTTGAAGTAAGTGACTTAATTAAACATTTACTAAATATGTCCAAACTGGTCTCCTCAGCTTGTAGCCGTGGCCTTAGGTTCATTACAGCCGCCATCTTCTTCCTCTTTTTTTGTAATAAATTTTCCCATGAGGCACAAAGTGCATTGATTTACAATAAGTTTAACACGTCTGACCAGCGCTGGTTCCTAATTAAACAGAATATAGATCACAGCACAGCGGGACACTGGTTCACCCTGCTGGGTGAAATTAGAATGCCTTCGCCCTTGGGCAAGGCACTTAACCCTGCAACCCCCCTCCAGGGGCACAGAGCTGTACGCTGCGATGCCAGCAGCAGCCGATGACTACACACTACACACACTTCACTTTGCTGTGATAATAAACTGACAGTATCAATACAGTACATACACGACCGATGTTTCCCGGACCTGCAGCAGAGGCCACCGGCCACCAGTTGGTGCATTATTCAGCCTAAAAGCTTGTTAAGGAGAAGCTCACAACGGAGCTGCCATGAAAGATTGATGAGGGAAAAACAGTTTAGTTAGCCTGCGTTATGTAAAGCAATAAAGCAGCGGTTGGGAGATGGCATGTAAAGACAGAGAGAGAGATAAGGACACGAAGACACAAACACACCAATAAAGAAAAGGAGAAGAAACAAGGGAGTGAATGACAGAGAGAGAGAGATGGAGAGTCTGAGAAAACCACAGAGAAAACGAAAGAGACGAAGGAGCAAAGTAAAAGAGAGAGATCTCAGATGAATTAATGAAGTTCTCCCCAAGGCGCTGGCTAACGTCTCGAGATGCAAGTTACAGTCTTCAGACCAAACACGAGTCAGCATCACAGCACACACCAGATCAGTCCCCAAAACACACCAGTACAAACCAGCACCACAACACTGCTGCAGGATGAAAACCATGTGCTGCTCTCAGCGCTGCTTCTACAGCGACTCTAATGTTGTGGCAATAAGTCCAAGCGTCCTCAGACTCTCAGATGGTCACCAGAGCAGGTGAGGATGCATCTGTGGCTGCTCTAATCTAAGCAGGGATCCTGTCTGAGAGGTTGAAAGTTTGTTTGTGACTGAAAAATTACAGCTAGGATGATGTAGTCGGAGATCGAAGATGTTTCAAATAAGAACAAAAAAGCCAATGTCGCTCTTTTTTTTCTTCTTTGATAATTTGAAAGTTTGTTTTCAAGTTGAGAAACATGCTTCATGCTTTAAATGGAAACTGAACTTGTGATTAAAACATGGGAAGTTGTGGAAACACTGGCTGTAAAGTGTGGGAACACAGCTGCTAGGCAACGGCAACATGGACGCCAAAAGACTTCTTATTGTTCAAAGCACATTAGTAAACGCTACCGGTGGTGTGCACTGAAGCTAACAGTCCTCCTACTGTCAGTGTCTACAGCAGAATAAGTGTAAAAGGCACATTATTAACCTGATTGTACTGGAATGAACTGAAACCAGATATGGTCATATAATAGAGAAATCAATCAATAAAGTGGTTGCTGAGCATTATGACAAATCCTCACTGTTATTATCACGATCAGTCATGTTTCTTGTTTTCCTCGTGTCCTCCACGTCCTCCCTCCCTTCCTGTCTTTGTAAATGAAGCGTGCGGCCTCATTGATCGAGCAGCTCGCACGCACATGCACGGATACGCGGGCTAAAACGCCGCCGCCCTCCCACGCACACACCCCTCTCCCCTGTGAAGAAGACAAAGTGGGAGGTATATTGTGCTGGACGGAACCACTGACCCTCTTGTTGAGTTAATGAGCTTTTATTGACTCCAGCACCTGAAGCTGCCGCTGCAACTTATCACTGTTAGCACCTCACTCCCCAGACGCACAACACACAGGGGAGCGCACACACACTCTCATACAATCTGTGTGTGTGTGTGCAGATCCATGGAGACACACACCTTCAGCTCACAGTGTGTAAACCCACAGTCTCCTGAGACAAACTCACAAACAGAGCTTCATAGTTTGTGCTTTAAATGGATGACGTGCTCGAAGGTAACGTCATTTTAATTGCACCTGCTCAGCCTCAGTGTTCCCTCACAGCTTCTTACAATACCCATGATGCATTGCAGCCTTTCTACCTAAATGCACAAATGCAGTTTTTCCCAAAATACTGAACGGGGTGTTTACATTTGAGAATTTCAAGTTTTTTTTTAATGCTGTTTATGTTCATATTGTGAACTGTTGAAATAAAAATGTTGACATTATGCAATATCTTTGTCAATGTCATTCTGTTACTTACATAATGGTGATGGATGCTGGGTTAAGGGGGAAAATAAATGTGACTGAACCTTGATAATAAAATATGGCTAACAATAAGTAAATAAACAAAATGCCCAGTGAAGACTTTTTTGATTTCAGGTGGACTTTATAAGTTTTGAAACTCAAAGCCTAATTTAACTGTTGATTTAAAAGCCTTGTGTCATTTCACGGGACAGAAACCCTTCATTTCTTAAAAGAGCTTTTATTGTGAAACATTTGCAGGCACCCTGTACGTGTAGTTTATTCACTGTCCAGCCTTTATTTTCTCACTGACCACAGCCAAGTTATTAATTGACCTGTTTCCACCATTTGTTAAAAAATACTCTTTAAAAACGTTGAACTGTTGATGTTCCCTTTTTGTTATCGACTCCTTGGCTTCATTTCTATTCCCTTTAGGCCACATGAGTCTCACACATATGAACCTCTGACATGTGGAAATCTAATTGTCTACTTCCTGTGTGCTGGGCTGTGCGTGTTGGGTGTTATTATGTGTCCATAAAGAACTTATTGTGCACCTGTGTGTGAATTACAAAACAAGACTTTAGATAAATTCCGTTACTCGACTCACAGTAACAAAAATTAGGTTTGTGTGTGTGTGTGTGTTGTGTAATAACCTAGGGCTGTGTTGATAAATGTGTTAATTTTCATCCACATTTACATTTCAGAGCACTCAGTGATTAGGACTGAACCTGTGGCTGTGCAACGGTATCAACACATTTGCATATCTGTGTGTTTTCACGGTCACGTGCACATGCTGGGTGTGAGTATCAGTTGTGCGACGGTACACAAAACTCACGCTTCGCTGCAGCACAGAAAAACACTTCTGTGATTAATTGTGAAAAATGTAAACACTGGAAGTCACTGAGCGTAATTTTTACTGTAAGGCATTAACGGAAACTGAAAGTATCAGCAACAAACTGACCTGCTTTCTCTTGAAAAAAGTTTAACTTGCTCATAATTAGATCAAATTATACTTTTTTCTCTCTTTTCGGCAGCCATCTTGTTTGATAAACTTTACTGTAGTGTTGCAATCTATCTATATATCTGATGGCCACGATCATTTGAATTCTACCCGACAACCCTTATTGGGATTGATGCTTTAGAGAGAACACTGTTGCCCTCTTGTGGTGAAATAGCAACACTGTCATGTTAAAACACTGGCTCATTATGACAGGTAGGGATTTTGGGGGTTGTTTTTTTTGGACAGCTCAACATGTTATCATTACATCATTCATATGCACAGCTTGGCTTTTCAACATTGCACGTAAGTCAGCGCTACTAGGCAACGGCAACATGGACACCAAAAGAAACTTATTATCTAATCTGCAGGCCACAGACATATAATGAAAAGATGATGTCATTGGCAATATCAACAAGTTTTCAGGCATACTGTAAAATAAGGTGAAAAGCTCTCCATGAATATAATTACAATATATCAACTTCAAAGTACTAAAAAAAAAAAGAAACTAAACTTGAAAGGCCTCCAATATTGTCTTGGGTAATACCTAAACAGACAGACCAACCAACAAACCAATGCGAGTGAAAACATACCGTCTCTGGCAGAGATAATACATGAATAATACCAAGGACTGGAGGATTTTCAAGGCTGCCTGTGTGTACCCACAATGCAATAAACACAAACAGATGCAGGATCTTTTGAGTGATCCACACAGCATGCTGGAGAAGAGTCTTGTCCAACCTCTGAAAGATTGACTCATGAAGCATCCTTGACTTTGAGAACACCAGGACTGAGCTCTAAATGGTGGCAGGATGATTAAACATGAAGCCACAGGGGTTAACATATGAGACAAGATGAATTAAAAACCAGACCAGGTTTTCTAGGAGGTGCTTACGTTGACATGACAACTAATTGATGCAACGAATTGAACTCTATGATGAAATAATTTTGTGTACTATCGCTTCATATTAAGTCCTCAAGGGGTAAAATCGAAAGCTTTCTGCTCCACCTCTACTGACAACTTCCTTGTTGCTGTAAAGCCCAATTTACATTGGTCTCACAGGTCAATTCATGGCACAGTCTAGAGCAGGGGTGGGCAATCCTGGTCCTCGAGGGCCGGTATCCTGCATGTTTTAGATGTTTCCCTCTTCCTACACACCTGATTCAAATGACCAAGATCGTTAGCAGGCTCCTGCAGAGCTTGATGATGAGCTGCTCAATCGAATCAGGTGTGTTGGAAGAGGGACACATCTAAAACATGCCGGATAGTGGCCCTCGAGGACCAGGATTGCCCACCCCTGGTCTAGAGGATGTACGTCGGTATGGTGTGTCAACACTACCTAAGGTTCACAGTTGGTATTAAAATGGACAGCTGAGATGCCACTTGCGTTGGGATATCCCTACGGCAACGTCAGGGCCCACAATTTTCATCACTCCCAAAAAGAGCGCTAGATTTTGTAAACAGTTAGCATACCTAGCTAAAACACAGGAGAAGGCACGATTCAACAAAGCCGAGTTGCAAATGAGCACATCGCAAGACGAAGGAGACTAAACGTGGCAGCTTTGGTTCTACACTGATGACACATTTCTGTCACAATGCAGTTTTCACACCAAAAGATACGTAGGCACATGCATCCCAGACCACCTCCACATGTGGTTTGAGTGACCGGATCTCAAGGAGTCTTGGTGGTCTTTCATATTTATATTTAGAGCTGTCCACTTGTGATCCCATCCCCCGAGACTCATCTTAAAGTCAAGTGTAAACAGCCTCTAACTCTATATGTCGATCCATTCAAGAAACTTCTGCTTCTGCCCGCAGAGATTTCCATTTCTCTTCAGGGTTTTGGTCGTGTTTCAAAGCCATCACGCTCTGTCAATGATGGAGTCTAAAGGTGAGGACGACGGTGAAAGCTCCTCAAAGATAAGTTGAAAAAGTGCAAGAAGAAGTTGAAGAAAGATCACGCTATAAGTCGGTCCAGACGTTTATTTCTAAAGCTTTTTTGTGTATGAAATATAAAAGGAAGTAAATGAAGCTTCAAAGCCTGCCGGGTTTAGGTTAAAATAAGGTCACGAGTTATTAAATTCATGTCACCCAAGCAGCTATATATGTCTTAAAGTCTGTGTAGGTTGATTCACTTGTCAACAACTCAAGCAGACAGTCTGATGTGTCTTTTTCAACCTTCACATCTTTGATTTTTTTCTGGTTTGATTTTCTCTTTGCTTCGCTGTTCGCCTCCCTACGCCTGTTCATCTGGATTGTATGGTCTCTGAAGGAGGCTGCAGTCGATGCTTTTCTTCCTCCGTCTCGAAGCCTCAGAGCTCTCAGCCCTGCAGCCGCATACCTGAGCTGTGTCCACTCCACCGTCCTCTCCGTCCACACACACACACACAGGCATTCATGCATGCGAGCGCACACACAGACACACAACGTAAAGCCGCACAGGGGACAGCTGCAAGCCTGCATATATGTTTATCCGGCCCGCCATCCACATATTTTATTAATGCTCAAGTCACTTCACATCCTCGGCTTCTGTACGTTTCTCTCTTCCAACCACCTCCTCCTGTCATCTGCAGACAAACAAAACACAAAAAGTACTTCAAAATAACAAAACTGCCGAGGAAGCTGCAAAAGACCTGCTGCATACAAATCAGCGATATGTCTCATTTTTAAAGTGCTCTCTTCATTTTGGACAGTTAGAGGAGACGATACGGTGACTGAGTTTGCACTTGTGTAGGATTACGGAGTCAGAGTCGGGAGGAGAATAGCCTAGCTTAGCATAAAGACTGAAACCCGGGGGAAACAGTTAGTCTCCAGAGAGAAAAGAGCCTATCAGCAGTTTTTACAGCAACCACACTGCATCTCATTTACTTTCTGCAAACAAGTAATTAAAGTTTAGACAAGCCTGGATTACTGTTTTCACACTAAGTCAGCTTAAACAAATCCTGACTCTCGAACAGACGTGATCAATCCTTTTAAAGAAAGTGAATAAAATGAGAACAGCCACTGTTTAAATCTTTCAGTTGTTTTAGAGCTATAGTTAGTCCACCATCCAGAATTTTTATTGAAGCAGTTAGTGGACAGCCACAGGGTTTCAAAAGTAGGGCCACAACAGAAGGGAAAAAAGTGCAATACTACCAATGGCCACTGGAGGCTCAAGTCATTCTGATGTCATTAGATCTCTTCCCATCAGTGGTGTGGTGGTTCATCTGAAAATCACTTCAACATTAAGTAGATATTAGGCTGTGTTTACGCAAAATGCTGCCACATGTGAATATTCACCCTCAACAGCCAATAGGTGTACAATAGGTGACCGCCACTTCCATCATTAATGTCTCTTCAGCTCTTTGCATTCACTTATTATGTGATTGTATCGTGCAAGAAATTTGCTGTATATCTGGTGTGAATGCAGCTTTGAGCTTCAAAAAGAGGAACATTTCGAGACAGGGTTAGTTTGATTGACAGGTCTGGTCTTCAAAGACAGTGCACTACTTTTTCATTTATTTGTGTGTAAGCATGTATTTGTGATTGCTGCTGTGATGGGGGAATTTACCTGATGTGGGATGAATAAAGTCTTATCTTATCTTATCTTATCCTATTGTGTCTTACCTTAACCTATCCTATCCTATCTTATCTTATCTTATCTTATCTTATCTCATCTTATCTTACCTTAACCTATTGTGTCTTACCCTAACCTATCTTATCTTATCTTATCCTATCTTACCTTATCTTATCTTACCTTAACCTATCTTATCTTGTTATCCTACTTATCCTATCTTGTCTTACCTTAACCTATCTTACCTTACCTTAATCTATCGTGTCTTATCTTAACCTATCTTATCTTACCTTAACCTATCTTACCTTACCTTAATCTATCGTGTCTTATCTTAACCTATCTTATCTTACCTTAACCTATCTTACCTTAACCTA
>OOFC01018581.1:1903-37512 GCA_900323345.1 Pseudochromis fuscus
TAAATTCCCCCCCCCCCCCCCCCCCCTTTTTTTTTTTTTTTTTTTTTTTTTTTTTTTAAATCCATCCTATGCCCCCATTTCCCAAACGCCACGAGAAACACATCACCCCCTCCAGCTCCATCTTGCCTTGTAATGGAATACTGAGTGGAATTTTTAACTCCGCTCCACTCTCTCTATCTCCCTCACCTCTTCCTCCTCCTCTCAGCTCATTTCCTCTATTACTCAGCACGGCTACGAAGAGAGGAGAGAGGCTTTGGGAGCTTTCTGCAGGGAGCACTGAGGAAGAGACTGGATATTTTCTCCCTGCTCGGCTACCAAATTGCCTCGTAGTTGTCGAGGAAGAACCATCACATGTTCCTTTTGCCTTCGCACTAAGTTTTAATTATGTGTGTTTGCATGTGATAATCATTTTGTTTGAAAGACCAGACTGCTTAGCGACATGATTAGGTTGTTGGAAGTTTTTGCAGCTCTTTTCTTTGTCGTTTTTTTTTTCCTCAAGCCGTTTAGTCTAACATCTTGCATTCCTCCATGTGTTTTGTTTTGATTTGGCCTGCCAAAGGAAACTTTGGATTGGTCTGCAGTTTGATATGACACATCTGTGTGAATTAACCCCATCATGGAGAATCTCACTTGCAAGCACACGAGTAGTCTGGATGTTGAGGTTGTCAGTTTGCACCTGGTAAACCCCGTTCTCATCTGTTATGCCTGAGAAAATTTGAATTTCTGTGTTTAAAGTTTTGTTGTGTTTTTGTGGTGCTAAGAATTTTTATTGATTGTCAGTAGTTTTGCTGTGCTTGAGGTTCTTATTTGATTCCTGTAAATAGAAATCATTATGATAAGTCAGCAAAGAAATATTGATATTTTTCTTTCCTTTTTGGGCTTATTGATGTTTTTTTTTTTCCTTTTGGTGCTTTTTAAAGTTTTTCCACAGAGAGGAGTAGAGTGTGAGTCAAAGGTATTGTTCCCCTTGTTTTAACCTCTTCTCAATAGATGAGGGCTTTTACAATTCTCTTGGCTGTGTGATTTCCTCCAGGCCTCACAGCAGGGAGCTATAGTGCATGGTACACTGAGGGAAGGGCGCCAGCGTCTGGGCTGAATGTCTGGCCGGCCTCCCCTGGCCCTGGATCAAACATCACAAGGCCCGGGGTGGGGGGCAGGGGAGGCGGGGAGAGGGCCAGCCCTGGAATTCACAACCTGTGATCATCGAGGAGAAGAAACTCAAGAGGATAGAAATAATCAAATTAAGCACCATCTCAAGTACAATATCAGTAGTGACGGCTGTAAGGGAAAGGCCTGTCTGCCGCTCTCTGTCCTAACAACTGGTCTCCAGAAGCACACCTCAGAGGATGATGCAAGCTTTGGCTGTTTGGGGTTTAAATGTATGAGAATGTGGATATAAAAGGAGCTAAACATCCTCGCTTTTACACAGTTTAAATGAGTAAATTGAAAACAATCTGGATGAGCATAACTAGCTGGAAGTTACCATGGTGACTAAAGTATACCCCCTCCTGCATTACTCTCTTTTCTATATCTCTATATGTGTGTGGTGTGCATATGTGATTAGGGGGACTTAAACCTCCCACCCCCAGTTTCTATAGAAACTGACATGCAGACAAGTTTTCAGAGCAGGTCACACACACATCTCTTCTTTATGTTTCAAAGTGAGCACATGAAACTTAGATGAAGAGTAAAGTTTGTGCGTCTGTTGGAGCATCTGGTTACGGGATGTATTCTGTTCCTGGATCTGTCAGAGAAATCAAGTGCGTAACTGTGAGGTATTTTCCTCTTCAGAGAGTAGAAGATGTACTTTCTTTGCTAATACTGTTCCTCATTTAGTCATCAGATTTTCTTGTTACCCAGATGTCATGATGTATTCTGTGACCTGTGAGAGTCATAAGAAACTGGTAAACTTTCACAATTTGTGACTATGGCCTATTTCCTGACAGTGAATCGTTTATTTTACCATTATTGACATTGACAGTCATTTTCATTTTGACCCAACAGCGCGCCGTTCGGTCTCAGAAATCAAGACAGGAATTTCATATTACTCATATCACTCAGTCACACATGACAGTTGTTTTTAATTCTTGTCTTGTTCCTCCACAAAGAAGTGATACATACATTTATGATGCACTGTAACTGATGTACAGCAACTGCATGTCTGTGATGCTATAGCTGCATTTTATTTGCATCTGTATGTGAGTCAAAATATCTTGTGCCTGTTAGTCAGCACCTGAAAACTTGAATCTACCTTCTAAAGCCACAATGTGGTAAACCCGTACTTAAAATATAAACACAGTCCTCTGTTGTAGATAATAAACGATCATGCACATACTTCACGTTAGTCCACTGTATTTATATATAAAAAATGTGGTCATCATTCAAGTGGAAAATATTTTAGGAAAAGGTAAAATCAATATCATAAAGCATCACTGTGACCTGCGTGTCTGATGGTGAACTAGAGTTAGACTTGGGTTTGTATTGCATAACAGATTTTTCAACAACTTTGACATAGTGTGTGAGAAAATCAATATCTGGCTCGATCTATTTGGTCTGTTTCACTGACAGCAACGCTAACGGGTTTATCCGAAAGGCTGAGTCAGATGAATGCACCCGGTAATGAAGTTATCTAAATCTTCTCCGATGCTCGGCAGGTGACTCAAAATCAAACAAAATGCTCTTTAGGTGTTCCATCAAAACATCGCTCCCATTCATGACGCAGCTACATTGTAGCTCGAGCCTGCGCTGGTTTTAAAAGATTGACATTTTTTTAAAGCGGTGTCTTTTTTTTTTTTTTTTTTTTTTTTTTCTCTCTGTGCGTGGTCCTAAATTAATTTACTTCACCTCCCATTCAGGTCTATCTTTGAGCTCGGTAATGGAGGCTGCTGTGAGCGCGCTGGCGGCCTCGCTCCTCTTTAGGTTGCTGGCTCCGCTGACGCCATCTAATCGGCCCTCATGCATCACCGTCATTCTTCATTCCCACTGTACCAACGCCATTATTCACCTCTTTCTTATACTGGTTTACTTTCCATTCTACCTCCTCCCTATACTGCCTGTGCCTTCACTTTTTCACACGTCTTTTCTTCACCTGTTCTCGCTATTTCTTTACTTTTA
Source organism: Pseudochromis fuscus (assembly GCA_900323345.1). Lineage (NCBI taxonomy): Eukaryota > Metazoa > Chordata > Actinopteri > Pseudochromidae > Pseudochromis > Pseudochromis fuscus. Next base: position 5,018 of record OOFC01018581.1, read on the forward strand.
TGCCCTTTTCTTGCACCTTCCCTCTGTCAGTCCTGACACCCCCACCACCACCACCACCCGCCCCCCTTTCTCTGGGCCCCTTAGGCCTCGAAGAATCTGCCTTTGTGTGCGATAGTGTAGTGAGTGGAGCGAGGGAGGGAGGGAGTGAGGTACGAGGGTTTTTGTCCCAAACTGCGAGGTGAAAATCATTTCTTAATTGCCTCTTGTCTTTTTTTGTGCCAGCAGCAGTGGCAGGGAAATAGACTCCTGAGCCTGCACTACACGTCCCAAAGCAGAGGAACTCCCTTGGCTAAGCCCTGGCTTTGTTTCATAACGTTCTCTGGCTACAGTGTAATCTGCAGTCATACAGCAACACGCACGCAGACACACACACAAACAGAGGCTTTGCAAAGACTTAAGATGTTGGACACAGCAGAATACAAAGAAAATAGGCTTTGGATGTAGCACTGCGAGGTGCAGCATCCAGAGGTGAGTTGTAAATGAGCAGCGGTGTTGCTTTGTAAAGTGCGATTGTAATTCAGTGGGAATGTTGGAGCTTGGTGTGGCTGTCTTTGATAATTTTCACTTTTGTCTAACATTGGTGAAAAGTTTGAGTCGGTGCTGCTTTTGTGAGCATTCAGCTGGTTGTTGCAGTTCACAGCCTGACTGTCTGCCCAGGCTAATAACTGGCTTAAGTTTATTAATCCGGTCTCATCTGAAGACTGATTCATGTGTAATTTAGGTGAGGAGGAAGGGTGGGGTGCTGGTTTAGGAGATGCACGCGGACTCGACCTTGAACCTGTGTCGCTGCGAGCATCAGAAAGCGGTATTCGTCGGACTGTGGTCACTTTTCCCGTGGAGGGCTGTGGTGGCTTCCTTTAACCATCATCCTAACTGGTAATCTCATCTCCCCGACAATCTGCATTAAGCTCAACCTGCTGCCAGTTAACCCTCTCCAGGCCACTGCACAGACATTTATTTTGTCCCGAGTGGCCCCTCACATTCACCTTTTTACCACTTCAAAGTTTAAACCCCAAACAGACTTTGATTGACAGGCTATATGCTGCACAGGATCAGTCTATCAGAGCTGTTTGGACACAGAAGGAGCTTATCTTTCTCCTGCCTCCTCCTTCTGTCAACTCATAAAGAGACTGTATGAATTTCACAAGCTACTTGGGTAGTTGCTTTGCTCTGCAGCACAATTACAGACAAACAGCCAAACATGCTTGCAGCCCCATGATGATCTCCATAAAAGCTGCCTCCCACTCTCCCTCCCTCTGTCTGTCTCGCTCCCACTCCCCTTTAATTTTACTCAGCCGCAATATCCTACCTAGACCCTGATTGTTGTTTTCTGAGAGCTGGAGCGGTGTTGTTGTAACATAATCATTTAGTCTCCCTCCCGTGGTTCTGGCAAGCTGCACGCTGAAATCTATCCACTGCTCATTTTTATGGGGAGCGAATTTGTTGTAGCTACTGTGACTGCTGCTGGCTCGCCGTCGCCGCACTGTATTTACCAGAATAGATAGATATCTCCACTACCACCCCCCTCCTGCAAAACATTTGAGAGATGACATGTGTTATATACACATTTAATATACCCCAGAGGTCACGCTGGTGAATTTGATTAGCGTGGCTGAAATATGATGGTTGTGATATCGAGTGACTTGGCCTATATTGAATTTTTAATCTCAGTGTCGACTTCGGCTTACGTCATGTTCATCCTCGTTCTGATCAGCGGAGAGTTAAAGCTGTTTGGTTCCTCGTAGGACTGAATGAGCACAGTTAAAATGACAAGTCAAGAGCTTGTTTCTGAGGTTAGCGCGGGACTGTTGCTGTCGTATTGTCAGCTGAAAATACAAGAGGCTGTGGAGCTGTTCACAGGGGTGTTTTCTTCCTCAGGTCAGACTCATTGACCCTGAATGACTGTCTACAGGATTCGCCAGAGCCATTTAACCTTGTGACATATTGTCTCGAATTGAGCCAGTGGCCGAGGTGGTATCATGGGAAATGAAGCCGCTTGTGTACTCGGCATCTGTGCTGTTCCCTCTTGTTGATTTATTTATTTATTTACACTACTCCTTTGTTGTTGTCCCATTTCTATATATACAAATACACACCTGTACACACTTTACCACAAGAATTTAAACATAGTGCTCAACTTACCTATCAATCCACACAAATAAAATAAACACTGCTCCGACTCCTTTATTCATGTGTCGTGTTATTGCATCTGTAGCACACGCGCTAAATCCCACTGAATACTCCCGTTCCTTGTGTCACACACAGGGGCACCCAAAGAGGGAAAATCCTGATTGATTCATGGGGCCCAGAGCTGCACAGGGGCCCTGTAACATGACGGGGATTAGATATTTATTGTTTCAGGTCCGCCGTGAGCTGTTGACATGAGGCCCAGAATTCCTAGCTGAGCATGTGGTTGCAAGATCACAATCTATTTTTTCCCCCTACACCTCTGCTGCTGCGGAGTTAAGTCGTTTTGTTTTTTTTCTTTTGGCAGTAATTTTAATAGCAGCCACATTTAGCTCTACTCCGTCTTCCTACATCTGTCCTAAGAAATGTGTGGATGTGTCTACGCTGCAGAGATCTCCGAGCGAGTGCGGTTTATCATTCTCTCCCCTTGTTAGTGAAAAACATAAAAATTATCTCTTTTCTTCAGCGCAGCAAAAACAGAAAATGATCTTGTGTGATGAAGTCCATTCCTTGTAACTGCATCCAGCGCCTGACAGTGAGTTTGCATATGATTTCCATAAAGAGGGTGTCGGTGTTTGAATAACTAGTCAGACGGATTGATTTACGAAGGCGGCTGTCACTCACTGGCACAGTTTATTGTGATCGTGTCCAACCTGACCAATCAGAAGATGACTAACTGGCTAATTGAATGACTGAGTGGTGGACTGATAACCAGTGCAAGTTTATTAAGTTATACATTTCTTTTCCCATTCATCTCACTGGAGCTTAGCGTTTTTAAGTGTTGATTTTTTTTAATCTTAGGGGAAGAAAATAAAAAGTTGTTTTTACACAACATCAAGACAGTGAATAGATATTTATTCTCAGGCTGTTAGGCTTATTTACTTCTATTTTTCTTTGTCCTCGTGCTGTTCCTTCTCCCTCTGCTTTTAATATCTCTGTAGCTGGTAGGTGTTATCAATGCAGCTATTGTCAGGGCTCAAAGAGCAGGGGGGCTCATGAGACCCCTGACAATGGGCACATGCTTCCCCCTCTGTGGGCTTCTTGCGTCCTGGGTGTGTGTGTGTGTGTGTGTGTGTGTGTGTGTAATGGTTGAAGGACTGTGATAAGGCCTTTTGTGAGTCTGGAAAGCACCTTTGGTTCATCTCTCATATTCACCTGTTTTAGCTGCAGGTGTTTGTTAAGGCACAGACAGTTGAGATCAACCAGCTATGAATCCAGGACGATGGTAAACCACCACATCATTTAAAAAAAAATCCACCACAGCTGCACGCTAGTGTTACGCTTCTGTGATTTAGCCAGAAATTTAATATATATCAAGTTCTTTCTGGAAACTACCAGAAACTACCTGCTACTAATGAAAAGAGTCCAAACAACTGTGTATTAATTCTAGGACAACAAACCGTGCGTGTTGGCTGAAGGTGCATTTTAAAGTATGTCAGTGACTCAAAAGGTCTGTGTTGAATCCCTTTTAGGTGAAACAAGCTGTAAACAAACAAAAAGAGGCCAAGATCTTTAATGGTTTATTGCTGTAAGTGGTTTGTGTGCTAATATAATTTTAAAGAAAAGACACTTTAGCAGCTCTACAGCCTGCTGCCAGTTTTTGTTTCAACGTTTTTTTCTTTCTAAAAGGATTTCATGAAGTAAACGAACAGAAAAAGCATGCCGTGGTTGTTTTTGGTTGGAAACAGTGTGGATGGAGCTGTGTGCTGTCCACAGCTGGAAAAAGATCTCTCACTGTGATAAGAGGATCAGAGGACAGAATTAAAAATGTGATCTTATAAAATGGCAAAAATGATCAGAGTTACACTGCAGAGCTTAAAGTTCTCACACACACACACACACACTCACTCGAGACATATTTCTGCTTCTCATTTAACTCTTCTATTCTCCTCACGTACACAAACAGACAAGATGGCTGCTTGAGGCTGTAGCGGGCTGTTAACACCTCCGGTCTACACGAGGGGCACCTTTTTTGTTGCCGTCTCCTCCACCACAAGACAAAGAGGGGAGGGGAGGAGGTGGGGGGGCACTGCGAGGGCAGGAGCCCCTCTTGATCCTAAACATTCACATCATGTGAACCACAGTATATTTATTGCTGGGTTTCTTGCAGAGTTTATGTTGAGCCGGCGTGTGCCAAGCGTTTGCCTCTGAGTGACAGTAAAGAAGTAGGTCAGCGGAGAGACCCTGTTCAACCCGGGCTGAGCTGCGTGTGCAAGTGCATACGTGTGTGCGTACACATATGCACTTGTGCGCGCGCGTGCGTGTGTGTGTGGGCATGTGTAGCACAGTGTGTAATTTGTTTCCTTCCACCAGGAACCAGCCTGACCTCCCCCAGCTTCAGCAGCATCAGGCAACTGTGTGTGTGTGTGTGTGTGTGTATGTATGTGTGTGTGTGTATATGTGTGTGTGTGAGATGGCTGAAGCCCCGGCAGAGCTCTGTTCAATGTCGCTACGAGCAACAGAGTCAGCAGTCATATGCAGACTGACAGCGGAGGGAGTGAAAGGAGGGGAAAGCTGGACAGGGAGAGAGCACTTTTTTATTGTGACAGAGCAAGTGTGTGTGAGGAATGAAGAGAGAGGCAGAGGAGCGCTGGCACGAAAGGCAGGTGAGGAAACGCAGAGGAAAAGGAAAAACTAAATACTACAGAGAGTGAAACTGGATGACTGAATTCTCTGTCTCTCACATTCACTCATTTCACAGCACACTGCTGTTGTTAGGGGATGGCTGAGCTGCTCCACCCCTTTCCCCCCCACAAGCCAATCCACTATCATATTCCTTCTCTTCCTGCTGTCTGATTGGTGGGCTGTCTGAGCCAGTGGAATAAAATGGGATTGATGGGTAATCTGGGACTGGAGGTGGGGAGGGAGGGGCAGGGGCTCAGGGCAGGGGTAAGGTAGGACTAACTTGGTCACTGGGGCAGTAGTGCAGGGCAAGGACGTGCACACAAATTCATTAATTTAGTTTGATTACTGTTTAGTTTCATTTCTTTTTAAAATATCAAGTGCACATGACTCTGAGTGTGATAGTTACTACAAAGCCCATGTTAGTCTACTTCACATTTAGTAGTTATTGACTGCCACTGCTCACATTCTCTGTCCTTTTACAATATGAAAAGAAAGGTAGAAAGTATGAATAGTGAAATAACAATCATATTTCAAATCATGGGTCTTCTGGGCATCAGCGAGAGAAAGAACTGACTAATGCGAAGGCCTTGGCAGAGAGGAAAAGCCACGGCTGCACTGTCTCCCCCCCTGGGTATTGTCATGACTCTGAATGGCTAATGGGAAGTGAAACCAGAGCTGGAGATTGCTCCGTAATGGCTTCTGAGCTATGTCCTTGGGTATGTTGTACACTATACAAGAGCTGCATTTTGTTTAGCTATGTGTATAGAGGCAGAGAAAAATATATACATGAGCAAACGTATTTCAAATGCAAGTTGTGGAATAGAAAACGTTTGTTGTGTCCTTGCTTTCTGTTTCTAGACTCAGGGATATCATTCACATGCATTAGAGGCCATCTTTAAGATTTGCTGGATATAATGAATGATTTTCAGAAGTGTTGAATGAACACACACGGACTAACAACACGCTGGGATTGTGAACACAAGATCGGTCCTCCATTTTCTTTCTTTAGCGCGTATCTGGGACCACAAGCATCCTTCATCGCTCTTTCGCTCTAACATGCCTTAAGCGTCCAAATGAATATAGATGAAGGGAGAGATCAGGACGTGTTCAAATCGATGGCCTGCCAAATACAATAAAAACTCCTGCTCGCCACCACTCACGTCAATAACGCATTGATTCGGAAACACGGGCGTTTTGCTGACTGACTTCAGGTCAAAAAACTTTGAATATAGAGTATCAATGTTGTTTTTTTTCCCTTTACGTTCATGCATTAATGCCACAGTGACGACTATTTGCCTGTATAAGTACTAAAAGTGACGAGGCAATGTTTTTCAGTTTCAACAACTTCAGTGTGGGTTGTTAAAAATCTGATCAACATGAGTAAGCTTTTAGCACATTTCAAAGGTTAAGGAGAGTTAAGAAGAAGTGAACAAACTCATATATTCCATGACTGGTGACTGTTTTTTTTTTTTTTTTTCTCCCCCAATACTGTCACTTCTGTTTATATAAATTTCTCATCATATCTCTATTGTACTCTGTGTTAACCCCTCACTGAGACTCAAGCACGCACACAATTAGCAGAAAATTCCCCCTGTTTTGAGTAAGTGGGAACACATCAGAGAAGCTGTGCATCAGCCTTCCTCTCATTTTGTTTTCTGTCTGAAATGACACAGTTGCCACAAACCACAAACTTTCACACCCGGAAGAGGAGAAAGTGTGTGATGTGTTGAGGCGCAGCACCATGAGACCCGCTACCTTCTCCCCCATTTTTACCCAAAACCTGGAGGAATTAGAAAGGGTGAGTCAACGGTCCAGCAACTCTGAATAAGCCCAGAGGATAAACAGGCCCCAAGTTAATTATTCAAACCAGTGGGAGAGATGCCTGGCACGCAAACATGCACAGGGTTTCCCCAGGGATAGTGCAGGGGCCTCTTTCTCGGCCTCCTGCGGTTTGAACATGCAAACTGCTTTGACTGGTAGTGTTGGGAACTGTGGCAAAAATAATTCTTAAGCACCACATGTTGTGAATGTCTCTTTTTTTTAAATTTGGCTTTCTACATGTGTGCAACCTTCATTAAGGCAAAAAGCTACTCTACGTCTGGCTTCAGTCAGAGTCAGTTGCGTGAAGCATTAGTTTCAGATAATTTTGTAATCTTAGTCATCATCTTTACACTTTCCCCTGCACCAGCACCACCTCCTCCTCCTCCTCCTCCTCAGCTGTACTGACAGGAAGACTACCTGATTTCAAAGAGTTTCATTATGACACAGCTGGCAAGAAAAGCCTCCATCACCAATAAACATCAAGATCGTAGAGAGGGGAAAACCTTACTACGTCATCACTGGTTTTCCAAAAAGTAGTCACATCCACTTTCTCTTACATTTGGTCCACGCAGCAGGAAATAAATCCCACATAGCATGTGACTTTTTTAAAATGTATTTATTTTTTAAAGGCTCAATTAGTTCAGTCATATCAAGTAATTTAGCTTCACACAATGAGATTTTTACTATACACTGCTGCATATGGCCACAGCATTTTCAAGCAGTAGATGGTAACAGAACCTGACATACCCCCCTTTGTGCTGCTGCTGTCTTTGATCTCACGTATCCATGGATTGCCAAAGAGAAATGGCACCGTGCTGCGTCTATATTGCAAACCGCATCATTACATCGTGTAGATGGTAATTTCAGAGAGCTTGTTTGTGTACGCGAGACAGAATGAGTGACAGCGTGCGTAGGTGTGCGCGAGCAGGGGGAGAGCAGCGTTTGTTTGAAACAACAGGCAATATTTGCTCTTACTGTACCAGGCCTTTCCCATCGACTTAGGAGCTATTCACTTTACCGGGAAAGTGGCGGGGTGCGACCTGGGTGGCGAGTGGAGGTGTGGAAACAAGAGGGAGTGCAGATTGTACAAACGTAAATGCCCTGACACATACTCCTCCATTGTGATGAGCAAAGCTGAGATGATGCAAAGCCACACACTCACACATACTCCTCCATTGTGATGAGCTGTGCTGATATAATGCAAAGCTCAGTCACACCAGAGAAGCAGGTGAGGCTGTGTAGGCATAGATGTGATAAAATGCATGTTTACCTGAGGACACTGTTTCACTGAGAATGGTTCAGGTGATGCATGTTGTCGTCATCCAAGAAAGTTTCATAAAGCCGTACGTAGTAGTGGAAAGCAGGATTGGAGACGTGCTTGAAGAATAAAATGAGTTCTGAGTGAACACAGTAAATGAAGAAACAGCTGGAAATTGCAGAGAAACAGTTTCAGAAACATCTTGGCAAGCACAGTTTCAAATGCACGTCTCTCTTTAATCGGTAGTTTCATTTTAAACTCACTTTTTGTTCACTGCTGCACTAATTGCCAAATCAGCTCACTTAAAAAAAACTGTGTACTTTATTGTGTTGGTGTATGCACTGTGGTACGGTTCAGGCGCAGCCCTTGTCTCCTCAGTCACAAGAGTGTATCTGCTAGCCTAGCACCACGTGTGGGTGGCTGGCTGGCTTACAAAGGCTTCAGTGTACCGGCCTCTCTTCCCACTGAGTCCTCACTGTACTGAGCGCTCACACAGAGAATTCCTGGATCATTCTGACAGGATACCATCCTCCCCCACACTCTGAAGCTTTAGTGGGAAAGGGAACCCGGATAGTGAGTGATTGCAAACTGGGGGGAAACCTTGACAATCGTCAAAATTCCAGAGTCTCCCATTTAGTGGTTTATAGCCAAAAAAAAAAAAAAAAAGCAGGCCTCCCGAGGTTCGCATCATACTGCAGAAACGCGAGGGGATTGACTGTGTGGGAAAACAATCTTGGGAAATAAAAGAGAAGGATCCAAGAGCCCCTTTCATGTTGTGCATGTGGTTTGCATGGCTATCAGTAACATGCCGTCGAGGCTAGCCTGAGTCAAATCGGCTTCCTCGCCACACAAACCCACCACTTACACAAGGATGGAGGAGGCCAAGGAAGAAGGGGAAAAAAAAACGGCACTTTGAATTCAGCGTGGAGTGATTTTAGCCTGGTGGTCGAGCTGCTGACTGACGTAGCTTGGCAAAGAGAGAGGCGAGAGTGAAAGAGGGAGGGAAGCCTGAAAAGGTTGTGGGCAAAAGGAGACAGGGGAGGAGGTGAGAGAGGAAGAGAGGGAGAGAGGGAGGGAGCAGGTGTAGAGAGAGAAAGCGAATGAGAGACGAGGGGAGAGACGAGGGGAGAGAGATCAATGACTGTTCCCTAAATAACGGATGTTTGGGGCGGCAGCTCTTTGGCCTGTCTTCCGCTGTGTGCAGACACTGGCAGTTAACCTGTCTCCAGTCCACAGGAACACTTCTCTGTGCGAGCTCACACACATTAACACACACACACACACACACACACACACACACACACACACCCTCTCCCCTGTGGCCTTTCCTGTACTAATTCCACTTCTTTACCCAGTTGGTCTGGTTAGAGACTGTGTAAGCTCCAGACTCCCCGACTGCCCCTGTGGTCAATAAATCCCCAGAGTCTCCTGGGAGTTGTGGTTTTAGAGGCCCAGAGTCACACTGCCCCCCCCCAATCCTCCCTCTTACCTCCAACTCAGAGGGTGTGTGGAGTTCACAGCCAGCATTATACCAGGCCCGGTGTTACCACACTGCTGCCAGTGGTGTGAAAGTGTGTTAATGTGCTGTGTTTTTTTTTTTTCTCATCCTTGGTCATATTGTAAAAGACTTTGTTTTTATTCCTCTCCACTGTCAGGTTCCTCAGGTCAAACCAAATACTGAGCCTCAGGAATCCCAGGAATGCCAGTGCAGACCTCGACATCTCTCTGCGAACACACACCTAATGCCACGTCATTGTCGCTACAACACATTTCTCTTCTATTGACTTAGGTTTCCTCCCACTCCCTCTGTCAATGTGAAATGAAAGGGACACGATAGATTAAGATTGATTTATTTTTGCACAGGCACATGGTGAACATTTTTCTTCAGTGCCACCCTGTGATTGATTGCTTTCAGTGACCCTTTGTCTAGGGCAGAAAGAGAAACGAGTGTGCACACACTGTGCATATGGGTGTTAAGCTTTTTAGGGCAGGATAAATGCATTGCAAATCATTTTGAACTTGTTCCTCCTGCTCAGCAGAGATAAGGACACACACACTGAAACGCACACAAGCACACATTTTGATTGTCTTTATGTGCTCTTGGCTCCTTTGAGGGTGAAATCTATGAACAACAATCTGAAGTCGAGGCCAATGCAAAGTGACATTTGAGTGGTAGATCTATTTAAGTCGTCGTCTGAAGCCCTAAACGTGCTCTGCCCTGCTGAAATGTGCTCCTCGGCTCTCAGACTCTGGCACTTGTCCAACTTCTGTGTGTGGGTGTGTTTGTGATAGACGGAAAGAGAGAGAAAAATTGTCTTGATTATGAAAGGAAAAGAGATACGAGGACTAAGAGGCAGAGTTTTCTCCTGTGATAAGGAAGACAACAATCGTGAGAAAGCAGGGGTCATTGCCAGGTTAAATCCAGGATTGTTTTTCCTTAATGTTGGGTCAGGGATTACATTTAGGACTTCTCTGGGTCTGTAGATGCTCTCATACTGTGAAGCAATTTCCTTGGCAGTATTTATTAGCATATTGTGAATACCGTGGTTTTTGCCTTATCCTAACGTTGAAGCAATGAGGGCAGCTTTGAAAAGCTGGCAGCAGCAGGCATGACCAGTGGAACTTTTTTTTTTTCCCTGCCCAGAAACCTGTCAACTCTATTTTTCAAAGCTTGATGACAACGTGCCCACACAGTCACCATTAGCACAACTTTTTTTTTTTTTTCCCTCCTCCCCAGCTCACTCGCAGCCATTCTTTTCTAGCCTGTTTTTGCTGATTCCAGCATGCCTCGCCTTCCCGCCTCACACAAACGTTTCCTCATGAGAAACCTCCTCTGGGTTTCATTAAATAATGACGCTGACATGAAAGAATGATTCAGGGGATTCTGACTCAGACCTGGATTCACCTCCACCAACCCTCCCTCTTCTTCTTTCCTTTTCCCCGAGCCTTGCATCACCGTAAGTCATTTACTCTACACGGGTTTTCTAACCGTAGCAGGTCGCCGCCGCTCCTCGACACTGACATAGATTTGAGTCAGCCAAACGATGAAGACATCAGGCTTTGTTGTGGTCGTTGCAGCGGCATCATTTTTCCTAAGACAAACACAAGTAGAGCTTGAGAGGTATTTCCCAGACGCTTGGTCACGGGTTGATGATGTAATGGTAACTGCTGCGATGTGACCTGATATCAGGCTCTTTGAAGATAACCACAAAACGTGTTTTCTGTTTTTGTTATTATTAGCTCGGTGGTTTAACATCGTGGTTTCAACCATCCTCTCGAGTCTACAATTTTCCAGCTAGAGAGAGGCGGTTATTATGGCCAGAGGAAAGCCTCGCACCAGAACAGACAAACTGGATGGAAAGGACCAAAGACAGCTCGGGATTTTTGATGACATTAAACAGATTGTTGCAGCTCGGCCTGTGGTGAATATCTAAATCTCATTTGTGGTTCAGAGTGCTTCTGTCTCTTGTAGCTTGTCTGAGTCACTGCACCAGTTTTTGTTAGACTTAAAGACAGATGCCACCAAGTATTAATCACTCTTGGAGAGATTTACAACGGGTACTTGAAGAAGCTTGTTTTTTTTTTTGTTTTTTTTTTTTGATGATGCAAGACGCTAGTGAAGAGGGAATCGAGAGGCATTTGTAGACCTATATCCAGACAGCTCGCTCTCCTGTTGGCATGATGCTGACCTCACCCCCCCCCCTCCTCCACCTGGCTGGGGTTTCTCAGTCATATCAAAGCACAGACTCATCTTACTCACCAGTGACTCTGCATACATCGCATAGGTCTCTCCCTCACTGGGCTCCCGTGTTTCATTAAGAGCCCATTTGGCTGGAGTCGTTTTGGAGAGCCAATAAAGTGGCCTATAAATCGAGGGGGGGTTTAATGTGGCTGGGACGCCATGTTGCTCACCCGACCATGCTACTCTGGTTATTTAGGTCCGTCTTTGAGCTCGCTTTGATCCCGCCGACTAAACCCTTCCCCGCCCGCTGCACATGGTCGATGATTAAGCGAAGGGCCTCCAGAGTTTGATGGAGGAAGTTGTCTGTGTGTGTGTACAAGAGTCTAACCTGTGTGAGCATGTCTGAGGGAGGTTTGATGTGGGATGATGTTTTCTAATAATAGCCTTTGGTAAATCTGTTTCAGCAGGCCAAACCGGGGGTAAAGGGAGATTTGCAGATGGATGCTTATTCCCCTCCCAACAGACCATCGCAACCAGAGCGAGGGAGGAAGATCTATATGCTGATGTACTATACACTGATCGCCTCGCGGGGAGTAAATGGAGATAGATGACCACAACCGGAGCCAGGGTGTCTTGTCCGTGTTTTTAAAGTGGGGACAGTGAGGGCAGCGCTGGAATGCAGTTTACACTACGATGCGGAAACGCTGATGTTCTTATATGGATTTATAGCAGGCAGCGCAGCTTTGAGTGCAGCGAGGGAGGATTATGTCAAAGCTTTCTGTTGGATATGGAGGGTATAATGTTTGGAGTTACAGAGCTGCATGAGGTGTCTCTCTTAAAAGATCAGGTAGTTAGTTTGAAATGGTTTAACGTGAATGGGACAATCAAAGTCCACCCCGGAAAGACCTCCCACCACTGTCCAATGTGTGCGTGTTTCTAGTGCGTGCATCTGTCTGACAGCGTCTATAGTCGCTGTCGTGATGGAGCCACATTTGCTGGCTGCACATCAAGATCACTTCTCCCTCACTCTCAGGCCCGATTCCTCTCTGCCTTCCTCTCCTGTGCGACTGCTCGTCATCTCGTCAGCCTGACTCACACAGGTCTCCAGCACAGATGCCTTGGCCCACTTTGCATGTGTGGAAGCGCGTTTGCGTGAATAAGCGTGCGTGTGTGCACACCTCCTGCTAGCCCCTCAGCAGGACTGCCAGTCAGTTTGTGACTACACTCCCACACATCTCTGTCTCTTCTGCTTTTTCACCATTCCTCTCTCTTCCATTGCTTCCTTTTTTTTTTTCTTCTTACTCAGTGTTTCACCATCTTTTAATATTCTATCCAAATCAGTGAAGTTCCACCCAGGAAAACGAGGGTATGAAACACAGAGCAGCCTCCATCTTTTTAAGTATCACTTCCTGTGGCCACCTAATCAAGGAGGGTTGTTGTTTATGCTGAAATGTAAGGATGGGAATTTGGGATTTGGACCAGGGCTGGATGCGAATGTGAGAATCACATCGCTCTCAGGCCACGCCTCATGATGTAATGTCTGTCAGAGCAACAACCAGCCGCCTAAAGCCGTGAGACTGTCTGTATCGAAGTTTGTTTTTTTTCCCTCCTCGTTGCAACTGGAGCTGGTATTTTGGGGAAGTTGGCGTGGATATAAATATCTCTCTGAAGACACTTTGTGAATGCTGCTTCGCTTGCCGACTCATTCAGCTTCCTCCTGTCAAACTCATGCATACACACTCTGATAGAGGCGGGTGTTGACTCCCAGTGGAGATAGTGCCTGTGCTTCTGCTGCAGAGTACAAATAGACAGACAGGACCTTGTACACACCATGGCAGCCGTCTCTCTCTCACTCTCTCTCTCTGTCTCTCCCTCAGTAATGCACTATCGACCTCCTCTACTTTGCAGACCTTGGGCTCTCCAGTGGCCCCAAGCTGTTAAGTACACACACACACATGCACACTGTGACCACGCTGACCTTTTAGCTCACAGAACGAGACTTGATTTCCAATATGGCTTTGTCTTACAGCACTCTGCTCCCTCCTTCCTCCCTCCAGTCAGTGTTAATGTGATTAAGCTTGTGCGCCTGCTTCCCGTATGCTGTTTTCTTTGTCTTACTCTTGTGTCTTTCACTTTTCTTCTTTTTTTTTTTTTTTTTTTCTTTTTATCCGACCCTCCTTCCTCTTAGAGTTGAGGTAATACCACACTGGGCTTGTTTCCTGTGCACCTGTGCTGTGCGCTAATTCACTAATTCAATCCCTTCCCTCATGTCTTTTTATTTTTTTTACCATTTGAACTGTTCCCAATCTAATCTTGCTTACTTCTTTTCTCCCGCCCCCTGTGGTCTCCCCCTTTCTCTCTGTCCTCAACACTCTCCTACTCTGTAACGCCAACACAATGCCATTTCCTGTCTGAATTGAGCAAACGTAGCAGCGCCAAGGAAATCACAGCGTGCTTAATGAAGCGTAGAGGCCACTTTACCTGAGCTCTTTATCTCAGCGTTGTGTTTACGTGTGTTCGAGGGTGTGTTGCTGCTCCACAAGCTGTTATTACCTTTTAGCTTTCTGGATATGATGACTCAACCTGAAGTTAAACTTGCTGTAAAATCTACACAATGAGACGAAACTGCGAGGCGACTCACACACTCCCTCACGTGCACTGTTTTTGTTGTGCAGTTGACATGACCTTTAAAAAAATAAAATAAAATAAAAAATCCCCCAAAAAGCTTGTGCTCGCTCCAAAGAAGGTTAATTTCTGAATTTGCTGAATATTTCTTTTTCCGCCACACAGGAAATACCACCAGCGGCTGTTCGACACTTCATTTATCAAGAACCCTAAAGGCTAAAATTTTCAAAGAAGTTTATTGAAACCAAAATGGTCGGTGGCTTTGGCTTCACAGCTCATTCATCCCCTCCAGCGTTCCCAAATCTCATTAAGCAGCAGAGGCCCCCCACGGCTAGTAGCACTAGTAGAAGTAGTAGTACTCTTAAATAGCAAGTAGTAGTAGTAGCAGTAATAGCAGTATTTCCGGATTCTTTACTTTTTCTTATAGCAGAGCCTTATCAGGGATCTTGGTTTATATTTAACTGCTATCATCTTGATGTGCTGAGTGGTGGTAGATAGAGGGCATTAAAGTGAAGGTGGGGCTGACTGAGATATGGATAGAAATGACAACCACAGGAAAAAAACATGACCTCACTTAGGAGTCCTTTGTAGTAGCGCCTCCTGGATGCTGTGTTTGTCTCTTTTTTTCTTTCTCAGCTTCACTATGCTGGCAGACTCTGTGTGTGTGTGTGTGTGTGTGTGTGTGTGTGTGTGTGTGAGAGACTACACATTTGGACCATTTACTGACAGGACAGGGTGTTGTGGGCAGCTGAAGCACCCCGTGTCTCCTGAATCCAAGGTGCAGAGGTTATGTCAAGTGATGCCAAGGTCTTGATGCATTTTAAAAGTCTGCATCAGTTTTTGGTGTCCGCCACGAGGGGATGTCGGAGAGATTCAGGTGAAGAAGAGTATACCTCAGGGTTGAGAAGAAACAACCTGTGAAGGCCAACTGCCTTTATTTGATTATTTTTTTATTTTTTTGGCCCTGGAGCTCCAGGGCTGCTCCCGAGCCAACCCCGCTCGCCTACAGCAATATTTACGACCATTTTTTGGCAGGTGAGAGTAATTGAACAAGCATTTGTTATTTGGCAAACGAGTCTCTGGCTGCCTTGAGAGCACGCCCCTCGTGTTGTAGTTTTTAACACTCTGACTAATTGGGCCCTGTTCAAACAGAGGTTGTAATGTGTTTCAAATGATTACAAGTGATATTTCATGGCTGGATATTTTATTGTGGATGAAAATGTGACACTCGTAGCCCTTGTAACTGACACACTAACTTCTTCATGTTGTGAAAAGTTGAATTCAGTTTAATGATGCATGGCTTTTTAATTGAACTTGGGACATAAAGTTTTTGCAGGGCACTGAGGTAAAAGCAGAAACAACCTCAATCTTCTTCTTCTGTGAATAGTTTTAGGAGTTGTACCTTCAATGTCCTTGTAATTTTATGAATCAATTATAATCTATTAGACGACAAGTAGAGAAAAAGGATTTTATTTTTTACCATTATGCACCACAGTGAAATGTGGAATAGTTTCCTCCTATTGTTTTCTTTGAATAAACAAATCTTTTTGTTTGAACCACTCCACTTCTTCTCGTCTTTAGCCTTGCCCTAAGGTAAGTTGACAGTTGCCCTAACAAGAAAGAGGAGGGGGAGAGAAAAAAAACGAGTGTTAGTGGTGATGAAAAAACTTGCACAGCATCTTGATTTAATTCTATATTTCTGATGTCTTTAGCACATTTTTTTCAGCTTTTTAAATCAGCACAAAAGCAGAATTCAAGTTGATTGCAAGTGGCGTGCAATTATACCCTTGTATTTTCTCTGCCTCTCCACCGCTCTCCCCTCTCACTCGCTTCATTCTCTCTTTTTCCAATCCCCGGTTATAAACGGCAGAGAAGAAATAAAAACCGCCAAAGGTTTCTCGCTGAGCTACTACAGGAAAACGATTGTGAGCATTTGCTAACAGAACATCAGCTTAAAATAAATGGCACATTTTATGAGAGGTCTGTAAATCACGCAACTCGGCTCGAGACGTTTAAAAACACAAGCTTCGGTTTAAATGGTACGTTGGGTACAATTAAAGGTACTTAAAGTGATGGCACCTTATTTCTTGGAAAGGTGGATGGTGGTGGATGGAAAAGCTCTTTTTGAGCCAGAGGTGAAGGTTTTTTTTTGACTGAGTGTGTTGTTTAAAGACGTCCCCTGTCCCTCATAACCTCGGTGTGCGTTTCTGCTGTTGTCACGGTGAATGGACCGTTATATCATAATCTGTGAGACAAAGAGAAACGGGGACATGAGGACAGGGTGTCACTGTGCCGTGAAGCCACCAGGCTGCACGGGTAAGCCGGAGCCAAGAGCAACAGCTGACCCACACAGCTCACAGACGCACACACGCTCTCTTTGACTCATGCACCACAGAGGAGCACGGTTTTCTACTGACGCAGCGCAGATCTACATCAGTTGTCTGTTCTAATACCCACACACGTTGTGCTGTTCTCTTTGCATCTGTGTGTCTTGGTAGCTGTGGCACGGGACCTTAAAAGCCCCACGTTGTCCTCGCTGCTGGTGCACTGAGTCCATGTGACAGGTGCATTCCTCCGGGCAGGGTGGAGCTTGAGCTTTTTTTTTTTTTTTTTTTTTTATTAAAGCACATGAATCAATTAGGACCCACAGTGCTGGAGGAAAGATGCATGGTTTCCCCCTATGAGGAATCTCACCAGGAAAAGAGCCAACGTCTGTAATAAGAAGAGCAGGGTGAAGGTATCAGGACGAGGGTGTGCCACGCATGGCTGGGTGTCGGTTACCAGCCTGTCTAGTGATAAGGAAGGCAGTTGGGTCGATACTGTGGATTTCAGCCATAAATGCGGTTTGGCAAGATGAACAGGTGAAACAAAAAAAATGACTCAGCTCAACATAAAGCTGTTATCTTGTCAGACGTGAAGCTACACAACAGCCGCTTTCTTGGAAACATGTTGACAAGATGAATCTCTACTGGATGTTTGTTCCCATCGTTTTTTTTATTCTTTTGTTAAAGACTTCATGTTGTAACAAGCTGAGTTACTGTTGTGTTTGCATCTGGACTTCATAGGTCAGAGTCACACACAAAGTAAAATGTCAGTCTGAAATATCTTCCCAGTGGGAAAACACACACTTGATCTTGTGTCATAGGCTCTGGTCTGGGAAGGCATAAAAAATCTAACGAATACAGATTAGCACGTAACCTTAAATCTTTCCGATCAATAGATGCATTTCGTGTTGTGTATACATTAACAGGGGATAGCGCGCACACACATTTAGCCTTTTCTTCTCCTTCCCCTCCTTCTCCCCCCCCGCCCTGCTTAGTCTGTGGCAGGTTAATAAAATAAACATACATCCACCAGTGGCGGTGGCAGGCATGTCGGCCTCCCTTAGCTGTCATCAGCAGTGTGTATTTGTTATTTGATGCGTGTGTGTGTGTGTGTGTGAGTCTATTTCCAACACAGACTGTCACTCCTAGCTGGGGCTTGTCTGTCAAAGCCCTGTCTCTGTCTCTCTCTCTCTGTTAGCGCCCCTCCCTGTAGGCACATTGGAGCCCATATGGGGCCAGGCATTAGCTTAGCACACTGTGTACCAGTCCAGTTAATGGCTGCTCATCACTGGGGCAATATGGTGAAATTCTACTCTAGCTGGTTAAATGGCTCGTCTTCCTGTGGGAAAAATGATGTGTCTTTGTCATTTGATAGCTGTGATTGGTCAAAATCTGCTCTGTGTGTGTGTGTGTGTGTGTGTTGATAGATGCTGCACAGGTTGTATGGACATCAATCAGAAAGTTGCATTTGTTGAGTTTTTGTCTGTTGGGATTGTAAAACTTATATATTTTTTTAGTTTAGTACGAAACAAGACATTTTCTAAAAGGGAACATGTGTGGGCACTTTTCTCTATTTGCAGACCTTCTTTAGACCAAGTGATTAGATTGATTACTTAAATAAATGATGCATTATTTGATATTATATGATATTTTACTTTGCACTATGCTGGAATTGTGGTGAATTGGTCTGGTTTTAGCAAGCCTGGTTACTTTCTGTAGAGATTAACTACTGCGTGTGTGTGTGTGTGTGTGTGTGTGTATGTGTGTGTATGTATGTGTGGGCCCTTGTCCTCTAAAGGCTTTGTGGTGTAGGCCAAGCACAACACAGCTGCCCACCCACCCAATCTGTCTCTCTCTCTTTCACACATACACTCACACACACCGGCTCTCTCTCTCTTCCTCTCTCTCTCTCTCTTTGAAGTTTGTCCCAGTCCAGTAGAGTAGTACAGGGTCAGGATGGAGAGGAGGATTAACGAGGCCCCTGGTATAGACGGATGAAAGGATGGTGGGATGAATGGTCTTTATGAAGTGTTAGATGAGAGGAGGGAAGGCCAGGTGATGACGGCCGGTAGACTTTGGGTCTAAAGCGGACTCGGTGATAGAGAGCCCAGATCTGAGGTTTAGATTAAAGACGGGATCAGCGCTGGCAGCAGTGATATCGGCTCGAGCCCTGATGCACTTCTCTGTGGGCATATTTACAGTCGTGTTTAATGTGTCTGTTTCACCTCTGGCTACCAATGGACGTCAGATTTCTTTCGTGAGGCAGAATCCAAAATTGAATGGAAGTTTTGTCCACTTGTGTTGGGATAAAGTTGAGATAATTGCATCATATCAGATCATCAAATGTGAAAAAAGAATTGGTTGGCCTGTTTTATAATTCCCAGATTCCTTATCTTCATCTGCTTCTCATACATAATATGCATTTCGAACGCATCCCACAGTGAATGCATGTGAGCACACACGCCGCACCGCTAAACCTCCCCACCTCACAGCGTCTGAGCCGTGCAGCATTAAACAGACAGTGATTGATCTACAGTATGATTGTTTATTTTGCCTCGCTGTCAGTGATGGATGAAGATTTGTGCACATTTGAAAAGTCTGCGTGAAATATGGTGAAGTGGGGTGAGGGGGAGTGTTGGAAATCAACTTCCCCAAGGAGAAATACCAGCAGGCCTATGGGACAACCTTTCATCATCATACCTTCACCCTGTTTTAAATTAAATGCCCCCCCCCTCCACCCTGCATAGCGTTGCAGTAACTCAGCAATCACCATTTTATCACCACTCTGTAGGACTGTAAACAATTATTTTTCTTGTGGTGTAAATTGTTTTACTGTCAAAGCTGCACAGACAGAGGAGTGAAGTGTGTGTGTCATGTTGTGTGTTTTCTGTTGCTCTCGAGGAAGTCAACATTGGTCAGTTTGAGCCAGTTAAAGAGAAACAACCTCACTTGATTTCATCAGTTTGTCGACTAATCAAAGCTGCTTTGTAACCAGTTCGGTTGACGGCGTTCCTGAGACTTACAGCTATATACGCTCAGCTGCAAATGTGTGACACATCTCTTAGAAAGCTATTGATATTCAGTGGGCTCTGTTGTCCTGTACAGATGCCAGCTGACTGAATTCCTTCATCCTTACAGAGCACCCAGTACAAAACTTCCTTCTGTCCACAGATGACAGCATCCGAGCAGCAAGACATTTCTAACACCCTCTTCAGTTACCATCTTCCCAAGAGGCCAAAAAGGAACCAGGGTGAATGAATAGAAAGGGAAACTCGAGACACAATGCCTACCTGTCCTCCCTCCCTCTCTTTCTCCTCCCAACTCCCCTGTGACATCCCTTCGTTTCCTCTTCTCTCTCTCTCTTTTTTTTTTCCTGCTGGCAGAAAGTGTCTGACTCTTACGATTGCTTTCACACGGGCAGATGGCTGAAACGGGAGTTTCTCCAGCTCAGACTCAAAACAAAATCAAACCCCAAATCCCCAGTCTTCTTCGTATTAATAAATTTCTTTCTTTTGTTTTTTCCCCCACAAATTTTACTCATAACAACAGACGCCTTCTTTGGCTGCCAGTTTTTGTAAACCATGAAAACCAGGCTTACCCTTTTTCATATCTTGTTTCTCTAGTTCAAAAACGTTCGCTATCACACGCCAAAACGTCTCCTTCAATCCAAGCTCATCTGAGGACAAAAAGAGATTGTTTGGCTCTGTCGTCTTGTTGCTTTTAAGTAGCGTTAATTTTAGCACAGTGCACATTAATGAGGGCGAAGTTCAGTCCGAGGTGAGTGAGTTTGCGGCTGCGAGCTAGTTATAATACATGCAGTACAGTAGCCTCAAGCATTTCTATTGTGCAAAGTGTTCAGTGTTACAATGACACAAGCTGACAACAGTGGTTCTTAGATTGTGACTGGCTGGAAATAAATAGATAAATAGCTTTGAATAAATTGGTTTTCAAAGCTGTAAAGTTGAGGAACTGATTGATTAGTCTGGTGCAAATAACTTGATATGCATCAATATCAAGGAATCCAAAGTTCCCACAACCTTTCAGTTTCAAGTAAGAACCATGTGACCATAACCTCTCGCAGGCAGAGGATTTGCTCCCCGTCGGCGACTGAAAGGACCCGTCTTTCTTTTCTCTGCCCTGGTCTTCCACAGCACTTTGTCATGTAAAAAGGTCCTTATCTGGCCCAGGCTGGGGGTGAAGGGGGCTGCAGAGGAATAGCTAGCTTGGATCCCTGGGGCCAACAGAAATCGACGCATGGTAAATAAGTGACTGTGATTGACGGATCCTTTGAGCAGAGTGGCTTAGGCCCGCCCACCGATGTGTCTGCCGGGAGGTCAACTTTGACCCCTTCCGGCCACCTGCTTGCCCCCCGACCCTTGACCTTTTAGCTGGACGTGTCTGTTGAAAGGCTCGGGACATGAAGTCAATGTGGAGCTCAAACCCCATGTGGTCTCTGGTTAGAAATTAGCCCATTATTTTCCAAGGAAGCTTTTGTTACCACTTTTAATTTTCTGAGTTTGCATTGAACAATTTGTTGTATAATAAAGAAAGAAATCAGCTTTTTCACATTTTATATCCTCTTCAAACCTCTTGAAGTGCAGTGTAAGTACATGAATAATCACATTTTACGAATAACAACCGAGATCCGTCTCACCGACTGTCTGAGAAAACACCTTCTCATTTAACTCATGTACTTCCTCCCTCCTGGCATGTTGTAATTTTCCTCATGTTTTCTGGCTTTCTGTTCTGGTCCTTTTGACCATTACAATTAATTTTTTTTTCACCGTGTCTTGTAAAAGACAACACTGACAAATTAATGGACGAAACAAGGGTGAGGAAGTGAAGTGATTTCACAAGGCCTGGTTTAATTTCCAGTGTTTGGGCTAAACTGGGCCACGGTGTTGGGGTAAATAAACAGAATGCATCTGGACTGATACAAAGGAGTCACATGGTGAGAGGGTGTGTGAATAAGAGCTTGTGCTAAATTTTCCAGTCCCCTGTGGACAGTTATGGATTTATCCTTGTCCGGCACTTTGCTCGTGGACTAGCTTAGCCTTTTGAATGAGGCAATAAATAACAACAATTTTAGGTGTGTGTGTCAAGACAGAGGAGGAGGGAGTGTGTCCATGCTTATGTATTGAAGATTGCAGTTTCATCCACCTCTATTGGCTATGATTGGTCATTATTGGCCGGATTAACATGAGATTTTTATTGCTCCAGTCCACTACAGCCCACTTGCTTAATATTACTACTCATTTGGGATTTCGTAGACAGCTGCTTTTTCCATAAAGCTTGTAAGCGAGGACACAAAAGTTGGTCTTTGTTGCCAAATCCTAAGGAAAAAAAAACTTCTTGGTATGTAGCGGGGATTGTTGAGGTCACAAAGCAGCCATTTTGTTGAACAGCACACCCGGTCATGTGTCCGTACATACAGGGAAACGCAGTGAAGTGATTGCACGTGTGCATCCAGTAGAAAACCCCCTTAGCTCTGCACAAGTCTGCCATGTCTAACATATGTTGACTGCGACCCCCGTTGTGCTCAATTAATGTCGGCACATGTGGGTTTGGGAGCACAATGGCGGACTTTACGGCGCGCATGTACACTGATATACTTGGATGTATCGGGTCACTCAGGATAAATGACGCACACATACTGGGAGGTTTAAGATAAGTTGAGAAATACTGTATGTATCTGTCATTTCTACTTCCCCTTTTCCCACTGTTGCTTTTAATACTGAATTACCTCTGCGATGGAAAAAAGGCAACAAAGTAATAACAGGTCTTAAATGTTGACTCATCTCAGCGCATCTGCGTGGCTCTCTGAATAAACTGCGCTCCCCACCATGCGACTGGAGCCTCTGTGTGCACACCATCTCTCATTTCCATAGGGAAAATAGTTCAGTAGAACCAGAGCCAGAGGGTAATTATTTGCTTTATTAAATTGGGTAATTAACTTGTCACCCAAGTGATATTTGCGGCTTGTTCATACCGGTTTGAGTCTTTTTCTTTTTTTTTTTTTAATGTAGCAATGGGAGACTGCAAAAATAATTATGTTGTCTATGAAATAATAATAATGTTACCTAATTATTGCTTTGTTAGAATGGTCTCTTTTGTCTGGCAAGTTACAAGAAAAATTGCAGCTGGGAGTATTGTCATCAAAAAGATATGAACTGCTGAGTACTGGATCTTTTGCATAAACACTGAATTGACTTGGTTTGTGGTATTTCTGTTTGCAGACATCTCTGGGTGGATGAAGTAAAATTTGAAGGTGTGTTTCAGATCAGTTCCTTTTGTTTATTGCCGTCGAGAAGGACGACGTGTGGGAGGTAATTTCCTCACTGATGCCTTCTGACTTGGACAGATTCTTTGATTCATACATAAGGTGTATAATTAGCAACTCACAATTGTAAACGTGCGTACACATTCAGACACACGTGTATAGCATTGACTTGCTTGTCAGAAGTAGCTGCAGAGAGAGGGGATGAATATGCACCTCTTGGCCCTGACTGTGTGTGTTACGTGTGCGTAGCAGTACAGTGGGCCTGTAATGATGCAGACAGGCACTTGTATAGTGTGAGCTTTTAAGTCCTCCAGAGACTGCCTTTTGTGTCTGTATGTGTGTGTGTACAGTGTAGTAAGAGTGCTATGCTGCGACGTGCTTGTTAGTGAGATTGTCAGCCAGAGAGAGACTTGACCTTACATGGTCTGTACAAGCTACTCTGTTGTTGCTGTCATCAGCCCCAGTCACACTAGTGGAAAATTGGTCTCTTTACTTTTAAAAGCAGTCCCAGCATAGATAGTTTTATATATAGCCTTACATTCACAGGAGTACGATGATGTACAAAAACAACATAATCTAATTGCGGTGATTTTCGCGAACCATCCTATTGTGAACTTTTATCTGTAACGAAAAAAAGACGCATCGCTGTCAAAAAAAGACGCTCCTTTCAGCCAATGAAAGTTCTTAGTTGTGAAATAAACACTTCTAGTCAAGCTAACCTGATGTGTTGTAATCCAGGGTTATCCACAGACTTGGATTTTACTGTGTCTTCAAATAGGATTTCGGATCTCAGGCCAATATTTTGTCATCCTCTCGTCTTATTTTGGTTTGCTTTTGGTTCTGGATCCTCACGCCATCCACCACTGCAAGCAGCTGCATGTAGGCTCACATACACACCCAGGGCACGTGTGCAAAGTTGCATACACAAAGTCAGACTAACCCTCAAGTGACTTACCCACGAGTGTGCACACGCATCAGGGCCAACAAAGGGCAACCCAGGACGCACACACACATACTGCAGCACTGCTCCACCTCCAGCCTGGCTAGATGTTGCCCACATGCCCCCACCAGCCGTCTGCCAACAGGCGGGTTAATATTGCCACCAGCTGCAGAGGGGGCGACACCAACCTATGCCAACCGGCACCAGGCCCAGAGTGGCCACACAGGAGTCACTGTGCTCTCTTCTCTTCTCTTCTCTTCTCTTCTCTTCTCTTCTCTTCTCTGTAATTTAAATATAAAATGTCACTGCGTGTGCATGCGTGCAATGTGCATGTGTGGATTCAGGCCATTTGAGGGCTGCCATCCATCTCAATGAGCAGCACTGGACACAGCGTATTGGCTGGATGCATGTGTGAGGAGGAGAAGAAGTAGCATACGATGCAGAAATGGAGCACAGTGCATTACAGGCTCTCTGTTGCGTGGTTTGTTGATGTTATTATTTTTTTCTTACCGTGTTTACATTCTTGGGGCGTGTGCGTGTAAAACCACAATCTGTAGTCTGCTGTGCGATGAAAGCTGCGATCACCATTTTAAGGTAAAACAAGAGTCTGTGAAGGTCGCTGTGTAAAGGCTGATTAACGTGTCTGAAAATGGAGGTTAATGTTTTTGCATATTGGTGCTAAAGGAAGGTTTTGCAGAGGGACCAGTGTCTGTGTTTGTGTCAGACTGAACAAATAAGGGTGTTGCTGGTTCAACTTATATTTGATTTTAGTGTTTCTTTAAGGTTATTTATTTGTTTTTAATCACTGTTGATCACCGTTTCCATAGCATCATGCATCAAGCATGATGACAATAAAAGGATTCTGATCCTTAAGCCAGAGTGTTGAATTATTGGTAAGATCAAAACAATATCAAGTTTTGTCAGTAGTAGTTTTCTTTATTAATGTAACAATACACATAAGATGAGTTGGAGGACACTACTAGATTGCACACACACACACGGGTGCTTCCTGACCTTTAAACACACACAAGCACACAGCAGTTTTTGAGTGTATCTAACAATGATTGTACTGCTGTTTAACTTTTTTTGAGTGGAAGCGATGCACAAAGGGCTTGAGGGATGAGAGACGGAGGTCAGGAGGCCATCTGTTTTTCTTTCCCTCTGCATTTGTGAAATTTGAGAAACAGATGGAAGCAGAATACAAATGCACAGTGTGACAAAATTTTAGGCATCTCTATAACGAGCAAGAAATGCTTCTACAGTGGCTGCTTTTTCCACCAATGTAGTCTTTTGGGTTCGTTTAACTTGTGTCTTGCAATGCACGGTCAGCTCCTCACTTGTGTGGGCAAGCCCTTTTTCACACGCTCAATATCTTTCCAATGTCCCGATTGAGGAAAGGGGAATTAATGAGTCTTTCTAGTAAAGCAGCTTGTCTGTGCTCGTGCAGAATTCTGTAAGAGTAAATGAGGTTAAGGCCTCGGGCTATGAGTTGTTGTTGTTGTGTTAGTGTGCCCGTGTACGACGGTGCTTGTGTGCTTCTTCCTGTCTGATTGTTTACAGCCTTACCTAACTGGATTCCAGATGTAATCCTGCAGTCTGTCTAATGAGTCTGGCGATCCAAGGCCAACATCAAGACTTTCTCAAGTTCCTCTCAGGTGTTGGCCCTCACACCAGCTTGCTTCTATACAGATGGCATCTTCCTCTAGTAGCAGACAGATGCTGCAGGAACTGACCAGAGGCCGGTGGTTTTCTGTATACTCGCCTGCTAGCCTGCAGGCTGTTCCTGTCAGACAAGGCATGAGGCTAATGAGGTTACTCTGTTTCCTGTTTCTGCCTTCCTGTCCCCTCCTTGTGTTTGTGGTAGGGGGAAGGCTTCAGCTCTGTGGCACGACATGCCTGCACACTGTAACATACAGTGTCTTGCATATGATTTGAAACATGTATGTGGATTCGATTCTGCATTGCATGCCACAGCATGTGTTAAGCATATTTTGTCTCCAGTGGTTATACCAGATTTTTCAGTCTGTAATGAGACAATCAATGTGAACAATGGAATGTGTTGGACGCCACATTTAAAGACCAAACAGTACTTACTTATTCATTTCAGTCATTTAAGTTTATTACCAGTTTGTGACCAGTTTTTGTTCAACTCAACTCAACTAAAAATGTAACCTTCGCCTCGCACAGTTTGCTGGACCAGACTTTATGTATTCATCGTGTACATATGGACTTGAAAACACATATTGTTCTCCACACATTGAGCCCTTTTTCATTCTCATATTCAGCTCTAACCTGTTAGTACAGTTGAATCTGAACGATTTAAATCTGGCAGTAATCTAAGTAAATAAATAACCTGTCAAGAACTTTTATTATTGGATAGGATTTTTATAATCTCTGCTGCCTGGCGTCACACATCCTGGGTGACAATGAAGAGAACATTTATTCTGCTGTATAAATCCAAAGAAATAAACTGTTGCCGCTGATAAGAAGCCATAAGTCACATTTGTCTCTGTAGACCGGCACAGCTTGTGCTTGTGGAAGTGAGAGGGTTAGAAATGCAGCTCTGTTAAGTGGGATCAGCAGCAGGGTCGTCAGAGGATCCCGCGGGAATAGCGGGGAGATGTAGCAGCCATTGCCGCTGCTACCATGATGAATGGCAGCGTGTTGGGGAGCGCTGTCGATCAGATCTCAGTGTCCACGAGCTTGTGTGTGTGTGTGTGTGTGTGTCCCTGCTGTGTACAGAACTGAGTCAAACCTCTGGTCAGCGGCATGTAGCCAAAGTGAAAATGATATTGTGACAGAGTTGGAGGGTAAGTGTGTTGAATGAGGCTGTTATTATTGAACGGCAGCCATTTGTTATGCAACCTGTCAGATCAGTGACAGCAGACACACAAGGATTGCTTTATGCTATATTTTACAGCACAATTCCACTGTGATGCCTGTATTTCAGTGTATTGTAAGACCAGACGTGGCTCAGCACTCTCAAACCTGCCAAATGTAACTTCACAGTATGAAGAATTTTCCTCAGCTGAGCCCTAAAAACCATGGCAACAAGGCTGTGAAAGTGACGGAGACACCACTGCAAAGCTTGCCATTACTTTAACATTTCACTTTATGAGAGACACTTAAAATTCCCACAACAACAGTTTCAGCGTCCTTTCTTGGCTTTGTGGAGCTGAATGAACAGGTAACAGTTGCTCTGAGCCCAGCTTTTTTCCAGTAAAGCTCCTCTGGTGCTGCGTGCGGTGCAGGGAGACCGGAAGAACCCCTTAAACTCCTCCACGTACTGTTAGATCATCTGTCAATAGTCCTATAAACACAGTCCGCCTTCCAGGAAATGCAGGGTTGGTGTAGTTAGTTTGCATTTCTTTACCTTCTTTTGCTTTTCTGCTCTAGTTTTTTTTTTTTTTTTTTAACAATGAAAATAAATAGGATAAAGCTTTGAAGCTGGAGTCTTGGTCAAGGTTTAAGAAGTTGACGGGTTGTGTGCGTTTGGGGTTAAGGGTCAGAGCAGAGGTCGATTGGTCACATAACCAGTGTGGGTGGGCAACCTAGTCAATTTTCAAGCTTTATTTTGGAGGCAGCCAGGGACGCCATAAGGGGGGGAAAAGTTAGGACAATTCCAAGAATAGGTAAAAATTAAACTATGGTTTTGCTATCTGGGTTGTGAATATTTTTTTCAAATATAGTGAGAAAATGATCAAAAACTATCTCTTTGTTTTTTGCAGTAAAAGTTAAATATCCAAATAGGACATGTCCATATTGACCGACCACCCCCGTGTCTCTGCATGAAATGGTTTGGTCCTGCCTTAGCGCACTCACGGGTGATACAGCTTCCAGTAGTCAGTTGCGCCACAGCTACAGTGCTGCCTATAGTACTAAAATATTTTCAAAACAGGAAAGAGAGAAAGGAGAGAGAAGAGAGGCAAAAGAAAGGTGTCAATATGTGAGCCAGTGTTTCTCCAACAAAGGTGGGTAGCCTAGCTTACAGTCTGTGAGCGGTAGGAATTAACCTGTTAGCTTAATGTCCATAGTGAAATAAGCTAGCTACAGACTAGTGTTAGCCTACATCTCACTCCTTTTTAACCAACATTTAATCAGTGTAGGTAAAGGTTTTAATGGGTCATGTCCACACTAACCTGGGCCAGTACTAGAATTCATCTTTTCCTCTGCTTTAGCCTGCTAGCCAGACGAAAACAGCATTTTTCTCCTCTGAGAAAAGAGCGTTTGCCAAACTAATAATCTGAAAACACCTGCTTAGCATAGTAGTGTGAGGAGGGGGGGACATTGTGTAGAAGCCAACAGTGGGAGTAGCAAGTCATTGTCTTCCTGAACTAAACTAAGAAAGGGGAAAGAGAAGAGCAGCAATGATGCTTTGCTAGCGTCATATTTGTTGGTAATTGTTAAAAGCACTTTGACAGTTTAACTGGTGGCAGATAGTATACTGTTTCTTCTTCGCTGGTGTTCTGCGGCTGTTGGTGTGTCATCTGCACATGCCCAGCAGGAGAAGATTTACCTGTTTTAACGCAGACAGAGGTCCTCGCTGAAATTCCTGCGGTCAACCAAAAAAGCATTTATAATTCAGCCGGCTTAATGAAGATGTGCTCTGAGACGCACACACAAACACTGCCTTCAAAGCACTGTGACATTTATTCCTCTCCAGTCAAAATAAACTTGGTCACAGTCTGCATTTAAAAGCTCTCTCCCTCACTCCATCTTTCTCTCTCTCTCTTTCTGCTCTACTTTTACCAGCCTGATAGCATTTTATGCTCGACAGGGCTGAATGGCGCTGGCAGTCTGTCACTTATGCACGCTCAGATAGATTCAGACGGTGTGTGCGTGCGTGAGCGTGCAAATGCAGACAGCTGATATGATTGACAGCGGAGACGCGGGAGGTTAGTGTGTGTCTGATACCGAGCTCAGCAGGAGTGACCATTTCGGCCAGACAGACGGCATTGTTCTCAGGGAGAAACCTTTATCTGCTGCATATGCCGGAGAAAGTTATCTCTAACAACATTTCTGTTCATGGAAAAAAAAAGTTTCATGCTGTGGTCTCGTGCAGGAGGCACCTCCAGTCTCCTCTCATGCAGATGGAAATACTCTGAAATTGTTGGGGCTATCCCAGCACGGCTAGTTTAAAGGGAAGGCCCCGTGGCTGCACACAGATGTGCACACGCACACGCACATTCCAATGGAGTGAGCTCGTGCTGTAATGAGGCGATTATATAGGGCCTCATGTCCCCAGCAACCCCAAAAACCTTGCTCCATTCGCCTATTCTCTGAGCTCCAAGCTGAGCTAAGCATCCGGTCTACTTGAAGCTATAAGGGACGTGGGGACCAGGATGTAGTTAGGATTGGAATGTCAATTTTGGGAACAAACACGTGCTTCATACTTGAGGAAGTATGCCAGGTTTTAGTGCAGATCAGGGTGTTTTTTTGGAGGAACAACTGCCAGTATCTGCAGTGTGTAGTGGGCTTGCAAATACCCAGATAATTTTAAAATTCCTATTCTCTCCACTAAATCCTTTTTTCTCCAAAACACTGCTGACTTGCACATGTATTTTTCAATCACAAGATTGTTTTATAGCCCTTGTTGCGGCATTGTCAAGACTTTACTCGCAGATGTTTTTGTTTCTCCGCAGGGCCATAATCAAGATGCCATAAATGTTTATAATTTACAAATGCTTGGTCATGACCCGAAGAAAAGGTTACGGTGGTGTATTTGGGAATCAAACTATTGTTATCACCGTCATCTGTACCACTTGTGAACCCTGAGCAGTTGTGTTCTTGCAGCCCAGTCATCTGGGGACCATGTGTTGGTGCAAGAGTAAAGAAAGATCAAGATGTGAAGAAAAGAAGGGAGAGGGCAGTGCTCTGGTCAGGACTGTCCTGACTACTGGATACAATAACCCAGGCTTTGTTAAAATAACATTTCTCTCCCATCGATCTATCCATCCGTCTCTCCGTGCCTCCTCCAAGAGGAAATGTGTGTTAGAATAACAGATTTTCGGGCCAGTTTTGTAGAGCAGATCGCAGCTGGCGCATGGCCCACATTCCTCTGCCATGACATCCGCACAGTCGGCAGCAGCGCAGCACTATTTATAGAACAGCTAGTGTGTATGCATGCACATACACACACACACCCACAGAAATACATGTACATGCAGGAGATGTGTGAGAATGTACACATGCAGTTGAATAAAAGGAACATGTGCAAATGAGTTTGTTCATACAGTAGTGTTGCATACGTATAAATGTTTTGACTGATCACAGCTTTGTTACCATGTTATTTATATCAAAATGAAATATGGAGCAATGAACTGATGAGTAAAAGCAAACACTTCTATTAGCAAACAGGTATTTTTTTAATTTGTGGTTGGACTGTAAGCATCGGGACGTCTTAGCTTAGCCGACTCGACTTTGTCACTTTTACACAGCACATAAAAGGCTCTGTGATGCTCTTAAAGGCACAGCATGTGTTTTTCAGTGAATGCTGTAATAAGCAATTTCACATACGTTTTCAAGTACTTTACAAAATACTGGTGGAGGACTGTTTGGAATTTTAGGCGCAAATGTTTTTTTTGTCCAAACAAAAAATCAGCCTGGGCTGGTGTTCAACATTGTTTTGTTGTGTGAAATTAATCCATTGTTTGTGCATAATATTCTAGTATGGCAGTTAAACATGGTCTCTGAGGAGATTTGTCTTTACTTTCACTGAATACATAAATGTGATTTGGATGTTTGTTTTTGGACCTCATGCTCTGCCTCCTAACTCCTCCTACAGTGCTAACACTAACTATCTAACACTACATCCAGGAATATGTTCTCCACATCCACTGTTACACCCAGCCAGTGAAATCCACTTGTTTCTTCATCAACCATCGGGGTTATTGGATTTTCCCGCTTTGCAGAGAGGAACATTTGAGCAGGGCTGGGGGTTATGAAGTGGAACCGGCCCCACTTTTCATCCCGTTTAATGAGAAGATATAGTTGCACTGATGGATTTAATCCTGCTCACGCTCTTGAGGTTTGATCATTGGCACACTGCAGACAGCTTTTTAACATTTGCTCACTTCTGTTTATTCACTTGTGTTGGCGGTGATTGTTTTGTTGTTGGCAAAATGCTGTTGAAGATGTTTTCTGGGTAACTACTCACCGAGTCTCGTCTCCCTCTAACAAATATAAATATGCATATTTTCAGTACAATCTATTTAATCTTCCAACGAAAATATCTGCTTAGGAGATTAATTATATTTTGAAGCGTTAAAGCTTATTGCTTCAGGAATTTTAAACAGATTATTTAAGAAAGGTGCAAGTTCAGTGACATTTTGAATTGTAATGATCTTTCGTGCCATACTTTTCAAACACAGTTTCCCCATGGATACTTAAAAGGTGTCAGTCTGTATTTATGTGTTTGCAGCAGCATGGATTACCTGTATATTCGAAAGAGTCGGGGGGAGTGGGGAGTTGCTGGGTGACAGTAGGCGCATAGTGTTTCTGCGGCATCACTCGGTTTTACACGTGCACTGAAAAAAAAGGTCCCCGTGCTCATTAGTGGATTTCCACTGGCCTGACGGGAGCTGGTCGGGGTGTAGATGTGTGTGTCGGTGCCTAGTAGCTCCCTGCATTAAAAGAGAACTGGCAATACCTCAGAAAGCACCGAGACATGTGCAACCGCAACGTTCGACTGAGAACACACATTAGGATGCAAGTCATTGTGGTTTTATTGCTTATTTGAGGAGATGTTTCTCTTTGTCTGTCACGCTGCGTTCACCCTCTGGCCGACTCGTCTTTTTTGTGGGGATGTTACGAGCAGTCGCTGACCACCGGCTTTGTGGCAGAAAATCCAGTGATGGAAGAGAAACATGTTAGCCAAAAAGCAGACGGCACACTTCCTCTCGCCAGTAGTTCCCCTACAGTTGAGCAGTGGCTGTTGAAACCCATTTAATTGATCTTCTGAAGTTATAAAGAGGTGAGGATCCAGGGTACAGCAGCTGGAACAGAGCACAGCTTTAACTGTCATTCTTTTCCCTGATGTAAAGTCAGTCAGCATTTTTCCCCCTTCTTCTTCTTCTTCTTTTTTTTTCCAAGTCCAGACCTTGTTGCTATGTGTGCACAGTGCAAGAAACATGTGTGGCACGCTGCCAACTGCTGCGAGGAAACCACAGAGAAAGTGAGAGAAAAAGAAATGCAGACGAACTTTAAGGTCAATTTTTGGGGGGAGGACTTTTTTTTCTCTCCCCTGTCAGTACAGCTGTGTGTTGTTTGTGTGTGTGTGTGTGTGTGGAGATACCATAGAAGCTGTATATGTGAGCGTGTTTGTAACCCTGAGATATACTGTCAATGCTGTGTGTGTGTCAGTGTACATTTGGCCTTGTGCCACACCGTGAGGAAAAGAGTGCTAGTGAGCTGTCTAGGTAATTGGTGCTTACCTGGCAGGCCTCTGTGCACGTACACACACACACACCCACACCCACACACACACACAATGGATTAGATGACATTAACTACAGGAGAAAATGGCATAATTGAATACTTGCACTACCCCTCTCGCCAGTGTGTGTGTGTGCACGTGCGCGCTCACGTGTGACAGTGTAATGAGGGACTGCACGTTACACATAAAACATACCCTATCAACCTCTGTCAGAGGCTGCAAAGCATCAGTGCACTGAGCGGTCTACTTGATTGTGTGTGTGTG
The DNA here is from genome assembly GCA_900323345.1 of Pseudochromis fuscus. Taxonomy (NCBI): domain Eukaryota; kingdom Metazoa; phylum Chordata; class Actinopteri; family Pseudochromidae; genus Pseudochromis; species Pseudochromis fuscus. The sequence continues at coordinate 37,458 of OOFC01018581.1, forward strand.
TGCGTGCATGTGCCAGAATGTGTACTGTATGCAGGCAGACATGGCTGTCACCCAT
>OOFC01018584.1:7795-46362 GCA_900323345.1 Pseudochromis fuscus
ATATATTAATTAAAAAATATTCCAAGGAGGAGACCTTCTGGACCAGATCAGGTTTTTATAATTTTTATATGTTTTGTAAGTAAAAAGCAGAATACAGCCAAACATATAACACTGTCTTCATTAAATTAATATGAATGTACTTTATTATTCTATACATTCATTCAACTACAAAGCGTGACATAGAATAGTGTTTTTTAGTAACGTGTTGTGTTATGATCAAACAAAACTGGAATTTTGGATTTAACTATAATAAAATGTAACTAGATAAACTAATACATCTAGCAGCACATATACAGTATTTCTACACCTCTGCTCAGCAATTACAGGTTTCGTTTAAACACAGTACTTCTGCATTTTGTATCTGCCTGCACTGTGAGTAGCTAACGTGCCTGATGGCCAGGGAGGCATCATTTTCTGAGCTAGTGATCATCAGTACTTCACACAGTGACATGCAGTCCTCATTAGTGCAGCCACTGTGTTTCTCTCCTGATCCCAGTGGGTTAGTGGAGACTGTGGCTGTCTACAGTCAACAGGGCTCCTCCTGGTTACAGGCGCTGTTTAAAATAGCAGGTGAAAACCCTGAAAGCTTTGCTAATTACTCAGTCCTCACAAATCCATCCTTTCACTGTATCTGCGGGAGCCATTACCAGCAGGTGCACAGACTTGTGTGTAAGGAACCTACAACACTGTAATGTTGGGAAAACCACAGCAGAGCATGTTGTGTTTAATCTCCTGAGAAATCACTGCTCAGATTTGTCCCAAACAAGCAGGAAAGATGTGGCAGCACATTTCTGACTCTACGATTAGCAGAAATGATACCCCGTCCTATTTATCCACACATTTCTACAGTATTTCGATCCCTAATTTGAAACATTTGCATTATTTGAGCTGGAAAAGAGGCAACTGGTGTGCCTAAAATGATCCACAATGGGCACAAAAATAAAACCCTGGACAGTCCTGTGTCCCCCTTTCAGCGCATTAGACCCGACGATGGGAATAACAAACGCTCCGCTGACCTTGGCCCCAGAATCACTCTGTTCAGATTAGTTCCACACAGCACTGTTTTATTGTGATCAGACATGCCCTTGCTCTGTGTAAGACTGCTTGAGTGCAATGAATATCAATTGGACATTTGCATCTCTCTGTGGATTTGCAGTGCTTGTAGATGCCTGTACCACTAAACTGTGCTGAAGATGAACACCACATGCAGCTGTTATGAACAACAACAGCCTGTGTGTGTGTGTGTGTGTGTGTGTGTGTGTGTGTGCGTGTGTGTGCGCCTGTTTTGCAGCATCACCTAAGAGAATTTCTGAGTTTCAGATAGATTTGGGCTCCCCAGAGAAAAGGAGTTTCTTTGGCACTGTCAGTTTTATGTAATAGCTGTTTTTGCACATATTGTAAATCAAGGGTAAAAAAACAATTTTTCTACTTAAAAATGTATGAGACAGACGAGATAATGTGTCTTCTGTCTGTTGTTTTCTTCATACCAACACTGGCACACATCAGATCTGTGTATATAACTTCTAGTTGGATTTTGGAGCACAGTAATGCATAATAAACATATTCATAAGGAGTAAGTCAAAGCTTTAATTTCATATCAACATATCTTTTTGTTTCCTCCAATCATGAGTTATTGAATCACTGATCATTACAAGCAGTTTAGTCCTGCAATATGTAATAAAACAAGACCTGATTGTTTGATTTTAATATTTATTTACTTTCTTAGAAAATGACTATGATCCACTGTAGGTGTCGGCTGCTGTGTTAAAAGGACATGTCGCTCGTCTTGTACGCCTCATCAAAGGATCCTGTTCCCAGCAGCTGCAGAGTGAGGGGGGTCCTCACCAGAGGAGACTGGATAACCACCACAGACATGAACTCTCTGTCCTCACTGAAACACATAACATCCAGACATGTGATACTCAACCATGCTGCAGGTATGGTAACAAAATTCAAATGTTTGACATGTTTATCAATGAAAGTTATCGTTAGGTGAAACACAATCCCCTCATATTAGCCTGTGGTTTGTTACCTCACCTGGGAGTGAAGCTGACCTGAAGACACTGGCTGCACCTGGTGACACCGGGCTCCTCGGACCTGAGGAGCCCAAAGTCTGGTGTAACTCTGAACACATGGGAGTCCTTTTCATCTGACTCTACACACAGTGAGACGCACAATCAAGACCGACAAGCTATGAAAACAAACCATAATGAAACCATAATCATCAGTATAAGCTTCATTTTTGTGTGTGTGACATGACAGATATGATGTCGGGGAAATAAAGTGATTACTGATGGATGTGAAGGGTGTCTGATTACTTGTGAGTGACTCCCAGTATGTGTGGGCTCCATGGTTGTAGAGGTTTACTTCTCTGGTTTGCGTCTGCCCCACGAAGCAGAACCCAAAGTCGATCTTGTGAGTGGACAGTCGCAGTGTACAGAGATGCAGATGGGCACAGAGAGGCACTGTCTGCACGGAGGAAACAGACTTTGTGAGGTCTTGTTAGCTGTTTTGCAATGATAATGCTTATGCATCATTCATACCTGCAGGCTGTTGTTGCTGTAGTGGATCAGGAGGTTTTGCTGGAACCTCAGCTTCCTCTGCCCAGCTGCACTGTGGATCAGCATCACTCCAGGGGGGACCTCTTCATCTCTGTGGTCCACATGGTCCAGAAGAGGCAGGGAACAGTGGAAGGCCACTTTGACCTACAGCAGAAAAGAGTAACATTTACTGTTCACAAAACAAACACAACAGATCATCCGTGGATTGTATCTATGCTCATCTCATCTCACCCGCATGCAGTGTTGAGGTTGGATCACCAGAGAATGATGTTCACCAGTGGGAGGTTTGCTGGAGGTGCTTGTCCGGACTCGTGGTTGCGGCTTGAGCACTGAAAACGGAGGCTGAACCCCCAGCCTGAAGTGTAGGGGCATCTCTGAAGTGTTTTTCAGCTGAAAAGTCTGCGTGGTGTCAAATTCCCGCACCACAATCTGCAGAACAAAAGTATCACCAACTGTTTGGAATTACTGTACACCCCTGGGATCAATACCTCATGCCTGCACGTCGGTATGTCGGAGCGCTGTAGATTAGTGCTGTAGATTTCTCAGACCAACCTCCTTGTCTGACTCTGCCCTCAGTAAATCACCGGCCGAGGCATGAAACTCCAGCACCCCGTCGTCGTCCTCCATCTGCACCAACAGCCTGCAGCGACGGGAAGTCAGGAGGAAGATATGCAACTTAATCAGACCACCTCTGAGCTCTTTTTGCCTAACCTCAGCTTATTTCAATTTAGAAAGCATAAATTGAGTTGGATGCATTGGGGGTCTGGGGGACATAAATAGTATGAATGTAATTGCTTACACTGCAGGCTTAACGGCTGCTAGTAGATCCATTCTGACAGGCTCTAAATCCAAACCCTGAGCCCGTCCAACTTTACCCGGGACACCAGCAGCCAGCTGTAACACACACAACAATAGCATTTAGGAAGGTTGCGTCAGAGTGTTTGCCTTTTTTTAGGATTTCATATTGAAACATCTGTGTCGTGTACTGAGCATTTTACCTCTGAGTCGAGGCTCATGAACCCCAGAGCTAAGCCCACACATCTGGACTCACACGCTGACCCAGAAAGAGTCAGAGGGGTGAAGGACACATGGACTGTCCCACTGCTCTTTCCTGGAATCACCTTAAGATTTACACAGCAGGGAGATACCATGTTATAAAGAAGTAGGGGTGTTCAACACAAATATGAGGCCAACATCTCCTCAGCATACCATCTGCTGTGGTGTAATGCAGTAGGGGTAATCTGAGAGGTTGCCCATGTGAGGTCTTATGTGGACAGAGATGAGTTTTTTCTTTGCAGGAGAAACACAAATGCAGGTTCCCTCTTCCTCCTCATGGTCATCCTCGTATATAAACTCCTCCTCTTCCATATCCTGAAATCAGTAGCAGAAAGCTGAGATTGAGTCAGTGCCACTTGCATCTTAACTGCAAGGATTTCCAAAGCAATAAAAGTTTATATTTGTGTATCTGTGGACTCACACTTTGGAGAGAATTGCTCGTTTCCTCATAGCCTGGTGTGCGAGTCGTCTCCCATACTGTTTGAACGTTCCCATCAGAGAGCCTCAATGCCCCACTCAGCACCTCATTGCCATCAGCATCTTTAAGTGGGAAGGCGTCTCCATACGCCACCACAACATCCACCAGTTTACAATCGTTTTGATCTATGTTGTAAGTCTCCCAGTCCATACGAATATCTGACACCAAGGCAAATAATATTCAGATATTAAAGTATTAACCCCAACACTGGAAACTGGATTGAGAGCAATAAAAAGAGACAGATTACGGAGACTGTCCCTCCAGCTGTAACACAAACACATTACATTAGATTTAACAAAAAAAATAAATAAAATTGATTACATAGCAAATAAAAGACCAATTATAAGTGATGCACTCCCCAAAATGACCAGAAATATGACTGATATATATCTCTGAAAACACATAAATATCATACGCACTTTTCATACTGATCTGTGCAATTCAAAGAGCTTTACATTTGACTGACAAGCAAATAATTAGATGCACATGTTTCACCATGGCAGACACTACAGGCTGTCAATATCATTCTGCTGAGTCACTCCACACATATTCAGATAAATAAAAACACCAAATAGGGGCCAACATTAAAACTGAAAGGCTGCTTATAAGAGTAACATCTCTTCTAGGTTGTTAGAAACTAATATAAAACCTTTCCTTTTGATTACTCTTTGCAGTGGGGCGGTTACAGATGGGGAATGTGAGGGTCAAAAAACTTTCCTCCACCACAAGATGTTTTAACGATGACACTTACCAAACATGGTGGGATTGTTGATGCGAAGAGAACGAGACACCGTGTCACCGCCAGACATGTGGGTGCCGAACCTAATGATGCAAAGACGAATGTCAAACCCAAAGACAAAGTGCCATGACTAAAAAACACACAAATAAAGGCAGATTAAACGAGAGAGACGGGGCTGTGGAGCGCACTGAATGATTGGTCCCTGGTGCTGATCATCTGCTCGGGGACCCGTCATCTGGAAGTACAGCGGACAGCCTTTCACCATCATCTGCATGGGGATGAGTGTAGGTTCAAGTGCCCCCACCTGCAGCAACAAAAAAAGTTTGGAGGTCATATGGAGGTCAATTTAAAATGTCAGCACATGAAGAGGATGCATATGTTTAGTAGTTCAAACCAAATCCTGATCAGAAAATAGCTGTTAAATCACATGAAAGCATGAATTTCATACTTTGCATACGAGGTTATCTTTGTATTCCCCCCACATGTCAGTGTAGGCCGTCACATCCACGATCTGGGTCTCAAATGGTCCCAGTGTCCCCGTGTCTGGCAGGACAAAGAAGGCTGCACCTTTTCCGTGAGCCAGCAGGCCACTCACAAACTCTGAAAATGGACAATAAATCATAACAAGTAATGTCAGAGCTCACTGCTGCTTAATTTCAACACCTTGCCTAAAAGTTAAAGCCTACCTTCGTGTGCTTTTTCTTCTACTTTCTTAGCTTGAACTGAGTGCAGCGGATTCCTGACGTATGCAAACCTGCGATTAAGATGCAGCTCCTGTTATATTTCTGTCACAGTGCGACAGAAAGTAAAGTTATTCTTTGATCCATTATTCATGTTAGTGAGCGAGCTCCCTCACCTTTTCTTTGACTGCTTATTTGGCTTCGAGGCATGGCAGGTGAAGTACTCTGCCTCTATGGTAAAAGGGGCAGGGATAGCAGTTTGATTGGTTATTACCAACTGCTTGGTAACAGCTTTCTTCAAAATGACATCATCTCCAAAGTCAAGTAGCAGCGTTGAAGGACTTTGATCATCCTGGGGGGAACTAGAGGGAAAGAAAAATAGCAGTTTGAGTTTGAAATATTTACTTTAGACCGATGTGGTATGGAGGTTAATGCAGCTGCTGGGTTTTTAAACATAAGGCTTTGAGACAAAGTTGCTACCAGCCACTGGGCAGAGAGTAGGACACGCTGAGCTTCTTGGGTTTGGAAGCCATGATGCAAAGAGGAAGAGGAGAGTTCATCCCCTGGACCTCGCAGAGAGCAGCCACCTCAGTCAGCTCCAGCTAGAAACAGAGATGAGCAGAAAAATAAAGGGTCAAATATCAAAAGGCAGAACAAGAACCTGAGAGAGGAGAAGTAATTCAGTTCACCTCATTGATGTTAGGTAACAAATCTTCATGTGTGGTTATAGACGGGTACTCACCTCTGAGTGGGAGGTAAAATTAACTGTAACCTTCATGCTGGCATTTGGCCCCAGAGTACCAGACGAGGGGTCAAAACTAGCTGTACACAGTGAAGCTTGTTTACCGTGGAGCTGGGCCTGATGGGCAAAATATCAAAGTGTCAACAACAAGTAATAACTGGTCTGACTAGTCTGAATTTTTTTATTATGATGTTGAATGGTAAACATACAGATTAGAGAGGCAGCATTTAATGCAACTGCTCTTCTTACTACAAATGAAGTGGTTGTAGAGCAGGATGTTAAAACGAGTGTAGCATACCATCCAGCTGAAGTGTGATGGCAACAGAGTCTGGTTGAACAGAGTTACGATGCCCGTGACAGGAAGTCCAATGTACAGGTCAGGGAAGGGCAGCTTGCAGTTTAGCAGACACACCTGTGGGGTCTGCACATGTGCCCATATCGACAGGACACTGTAAGGAGCATACAGGCAGGGTTATCTGTGACAATCAGGATTCACGGAGTCACTAAGTAGCATCATTACTCCTCTATAATTTTGTTGTCGTGATTAGTGCCAATGGATGACTTAACAGCCCCTGAACCCCAGAAGCAATGATCATAACATTTCACGTACCGTATTTTCTGGACTATAAGCCGCTACTTTTTTCTGACGCTTTAAACCCTGCGGCTTAAACACCGTTGTGGCTCAGTATCAGCGGCACGAAGCTCGTTAGCTTTTTACAAGCTAGCAAGCTCTGTGCTGCAGATACATTTAGCCTCGTCACATCAGACCTGGTCAGAGTGGACCACATGAAACTGTTGGAATAAATTCAATAGCTGCTTATAGACAGGTGCGGTGTATAGACAGGTGCGCTCAATAGTCCGGAAAATACGGTAACTGAGCGTCCTCACCATCCTGTTCCATTGTCCACAACCAGCTCCAGCTTTGTTTCTAACTGCTGACAGAAATGCGGCCTAAAGAGCACGTCCACACTGCAAGAAGCCAAAGGGGGCAGCACACCTCTGCATGGCTCCACGAAGATCTGAGCACCAACACAGGTTATTGAAACAAAGGCAGACTCTATACAATTTAAAAAATGAAGATTAACATTAAAATCTCCTGTGAAATGTAATCTCAGATGTGTGTACCTGTGTGTCTCGGTGGTCCTTCTGACTATTAATCCTCTCCTCCAGCATCCAGGAGGCCTCCAGCTGGGTGGTGTTGGTGAGGAGCAGGGTGGTCTGACTCTGATCCCTGAGCCTCATGAGCCCAAAGTCCACACTGGGCACATTGATAGTGACGATGGGACCCTATTCAGCGCCAGAGGGAAAACGTATGATATCAGACAAACCATACTCAATAATGTCACAGCAACAAACTGTCAGTGTGAACTGGGAATGTATTTTGTGTACTCTTACTTTGAAGGAGACTTTTACAGGCAGGGTGACAGGCTTGTAGTGGTGCTGTATGTGGCAAACCACACTGGTCACAACCCTCCCTGGTTTCTCTCCAGTCAGAATAAGATCAAAATCAAAACACTCGTTCTCCTCTGGACACAGAAACACAAGTGAAAAAAAATTCGATCAAAATGCTGTGAAACGTAAACATAACTTTTAAATCAATGAATACTGAGCAATTACACCTAAATGAATTATATTTTTTCTGTACCATATTACACATTTATGGTGTGACGCACCGATTCTCCCAGTAGATGGCTCCACTTCTATTATGTAGCAGCTGCTGTTTGTTCTCTCCCATTGAAAAGAGATGAAGGTCTTGCTGTTGTTCCACATCTGATGCACATAGAAAACACTATTTGTAACTGTAATCCAGACAAATTTGACTAAAATATAATATCTGTCAATCATGGTCGTCATGAGGAGAAAGTGATTAAAACAACCTTGAACTGCCTGCGAGTGGTTGTGTTAATGAAAATCTCTCCAGGAACTATGACAGCGTAGGGCTCCAGCAGGATCTGGTACGGCTCAGTTGACCCCTTGACCTCTATCTCCATGATGATGACGCTGCTGATCTTGGAGCCAGTCTGCACAGGCTGAAGGACGCTAGATTTCCCACACACAAGTGTTAGGTTATTTTTTTGTTTTGTTTAGTGAACATTCAATGTGAAGCTTTGTCAATTTATTTGTTTTATATCAACATTTATGCTTAATTCATTTCTATCATTGTACATGTAAAGGACTTTACCTGCTGTCAGTCGGCTCGGGTGGCAGCTGGGGGACGTCTCTCAAGACTAAGTGACAGACGCTGTGGTAATCCTTCAACTTAAGAAAACAAATTGTCAAAAAAAGAGGATCATCATTTTTTAAGCATATCTAGTGATTTAATAAACTGCTGATTCATATTTTCTGTCATTTCTTCTGAGTCTTCTTACCTCTTTGGGGTAGAAGGTGAACTGAAACTCTTGGTCCTGACAGGGAGCCAGAAGGCCTGTGAAGGGGCTGACATGGAAAACATCATCTGTGGCCAGGTGGAACTGGATATGGGAAGAATCGGGGGTTTCTCCTGGGAGCAGAGGGTACAGGTTGGGCTTCATGATCTGCCAGTGAAACGGCAGCTCCAAGTGGCTTCATAGGTGAAGAGAAGACAGAGATACACAGAGTAATAGTGTTGTATTTAATGAGTTAATGAATTAATTTTTTTTTTGCCGACACTTCAACATACTGTGAAGCTTACACATTGTTTCTGATGACAAGCGTCTTCTGTTGCACAGAGTGAGGGTTAGTTGGACTGAAACGGACAAAGTGCTCTGCAGTGAGGTCGTGCATCTCCCCAAGCACAGGAGGCTCATTCTCCCCAGATACAGACACCAGCTCAAGTGCAATCAGCTGACCCTCACCTGGGAAACACATCACCCAGGCTTACACTACAGCAAGTTTGTAAAGTCATTTATTACAGAGCATACTCGCCTGCAAAGATTTACCTTCGATGGAGATGTCTTTGACCTGACAGTTGTCACACACCACAGTGAAGACCTGACAGCTCCTCTCTGCAGTGGTGGGAAAGAAAACCACCTGCAAACACACATATTTGAAACACAGAAAGCACACACACACCGAGGCTAAATATCTACACACACAGGGAGCTGATTAGAGGCAAAACCTTGGTCTCAAAAACTGGGACGTATACATAAAATGCTTTGATCATTTTACCTGGTTCCTCTGTATTCAAGTGTATAACATCCTCTCACATAATACAGGCGTATGAAGTATCACAAATTTGATATTATTCTCCTATTCTCGTCCAAAACTGACTCACCTCAACAACAGTGGCCTCTCCTGGCTGCAACACAAAAAGAGAGGGACTGACTGCAAAGGGTGGCTGCTCAGAGAAGTATGTTCTCGACACAGACTATACAAAGAAAGAAAAAAACAGGCCATTTCAGGACATGACAGATCTGTTTGGTTTTTTGTGCAGAAAAAAACCCTAATATGACATATTTGTGATCATGTTCCAGGTAGATTTTTACCCTGAGATTGGAGGCTGGCCACTGGTTCTTGGGGATAATGCAAAAGCTCCCAGTGCTGAGACCAACATTTTCACACAGGAACTCAACAAACTTCACTCCTCCAATCAGACAGTAACCACAGTCCAACACTCTCGGTACTGCAGATTGAGGGTAAAGCACATCAACAATGCATGACACAATAAAGCACATTGAAGTGTGTAAGTTGGTAAATTATAACGAGACCCACAGGTGAGTACAGGAGGAGGTCGCCATGCTTCAATGGGCACCACAAGCAGATGCTCAGCCTGGGTCTCCACCACTATAAAATCCTTGTAGTCCGCCAGGGAGTCTGGAGCAAAACGCAGCGTGTACTTACAGCTCATCCCAGGGGCAACAACGCCACCTTCACCGGGGAATCTCCCTGACAAAATATATCAGTCACTAAGAGTTTGCTCCAGCAGGTGGTGCTAATATTCACATTCAGAGAAATGCATTCCAGAGATGTACGACTTTATTTGCTCTCTGACATTCCTCTTTGATACAGTCACAGATGCTTCACACACTCGATGATTTCAACACTGCATCTGGCATAAGGGTGCTGCATAATCCAATCAACAAGAGCTCACCCAGGCCAATGGAGAAGTACGGAGTTGTAGGAGGAATGACACGAACATGACGGCTCGAGGAAGTCAAGTTTTTCAGCTCCAGTGTCGTCTGAGACAGGACACGACAGTGCCGGTTACAGTGCATCATTTTCATAGAATTACAGAATTTTTCTACATGCTCTGTTGGGTTATAAATATCAGGACTAAGTCAGGAAACCTCTGAAACACACCTCATAGACCTGCCCCACGCTGTAGTCAGTAAAAACCACCACTGAAGGTTTGGCTAGGAAGACTGGTGCAGGATCATCAGAAGGCCTTTCAGGGAGTGAGAGCACAACACAACAACATCTGAGTATTGTGCGAGTTCACAATAAGAACAAAAAAAGATTGACAGGAAATTATGAACTAGGTAGCAGTTAGTCGTGGCCAACAGGAAAAAATATGAGTCAGTCTGTTATTTTTATTGCACATTTGGCTGTCACGGCAGGATGTGTCTTGTTTCACACCCTCCTGTCTGTGTTTGTCTCTCAAATGCATTTGAGAAGTCTAACCTCCCATTTGCTGAGACGATCAAGAAAGTAATGTAGCAGTTACAAAGAGAAATGCTCCACCAGGGTTTTGATGTGGTGAGAAACATTGCTTCTCACTGCCTCCCCTGACCTCAGCAGCAGCGGCAGCAGTCTGACACACGCACAGCATGGCTGACGTAATGTAGGTGAAATTATATAATACTGAGAGTTTCAACTTACACATCTGCTTTGGCACAAACAGTGTGCAGTTATTGGCACTGAGGCAACAGGCACTTATGTTTGCCCTTAATATTCAAGAGGAATCAGCTGACATAAGCCCTTTGTGTTTTGTCTACTATAACCTAAACAAGATTTTCATTAAGTGACCACTATATCAATATGATGCTTTTATTGTATTTGATGTTCTATGATAAAGGGATAATTAACAAAGACTTTATACTGAGCACATTGTTGTACCTTTGCTCCTCAGTGCCTTTCCTCTCACGCTCCATCCTCCCTTTGGCTCTGGATCGGATAAGAGACGTGACACCCTGCTGGGCATTTGGGGGAAGAAAGCGTGGATTGCGTAAGAAGTTGTGTCGATCTTTCAGCTTCTGAAGTTTTGCCCACGCCTCTGCTCGATCCTTCGCGCTTGGCTCATCCTTCCACTTTGGTCTGGGTTTAGTCTGATTTAGCCTCTGAAACACATGGAAGATTATTGATGGATTTCAAAAATGGTTCATATTTTATATTTATAGTCCAGTGATGTAAACAAGTCTCCCTCCTTCAGGCCTTCCAGACCAGGAAAAACTCTTCTCAAAATCAATGGCCTTTGAAACATTTTTTTCCCTATTGATTATTAACTCTTTTTATTGCATTTATTAATATTTAATAGTTATTTGGAAACAGAAACACTAAAAAACCCTTAAATTATAATAAATATATCCCCTGCTTGTGTTGCTTGTATTAAAATTATATCAGCAAGTTCCTCCTCACCTCCATGGAGGTTTTCTTCCTCTCTGGAGTATGTGAGCTAGATTCAAAGGTCAGACTTTGATCAAACTCATTCATTTCCAAGACTTTTTTTTCTGGACTCGGAATCAATGTATAACCATCATTTTCAGGCTCCCGGGAAATGCGCTTGGTGGAGGCGATGGTGGGTTTAGCAGGATTTGATTTTACTGACAAGAAGAAGATAAGTGAAATACTGAATCACAACACATTTGTCAATTTAAAATGTGCATCAAAGAGAGACAGATACCTGCGGTTGGTGCTTGTACTTGTGGTTTTTGTGTGGTTAAGTAGTCCTGAGGGGAGATCAGGTTGTTCATTTTGAGTAGATCTTGATCTACACACCAGGAATAGGCTGATTTGACTGAAAATAGATACAAAAATTATGATCAAATAAACAACATTACATCATTCCTGGTATTTTCAAAGAACAGCACAGGACTTCATCAATGGCATAAGTATATCAACAGATGAAAAAGATTTCCACCTAACCTGCACACCAACTCTGTTGACCATAATCTTCTCCCATATCCTGCCTCATCCTCTCAAAGGTCTGACTGTCTGTGGCTCCAGCCTGCGCTCTGGCCTGTATTATGTGACTCTCCAGCATATCTGCCTCCTTTGTACAGCGCTCATATTCAGAATGAACCTGTGTGTTTGGAGAAAAAATAAGCTTTGTATCACTGAAATATGCTTCTTCTGAGTTTGAATTGTGGAAAAATGCTTGATTAGAGACAGTACCTGTTGAAGCTCTTCAACATATCTGTCATGATAGCTGCTTCGTCCGTTCTTTGTCTTGACGAGGTTGGACAAGGTGTCTTTCCCGATGATATCGTTTGTGTAAAGGTCCTTGAAAATGCTTGCTAACACGTGAGAAATGTCCTGGAATTCAACGAAGAAGAAGAAGCACCTTTATAATTCAACTTATTTACTTGAATGGAAATTTAGGCTTTAGTGCATCTTACCGTTACCTGTGATTTTCCTGACGCGGGTCTGTGTCTGCTCGCAGACGGGTTAAACCGCAGTTTGTGTGTCGTCTCTGCTTCTTCCAGCATAGTTTATACCGTTAGCTGTCATGTAGCTAAACCTAACGTAGCTAAATGGTTCAAGTACTAAACAGCTAGTTATGCGTTAGCAGGGAACACTTACGAGTTTATGAACGCCTCAAGTCATGAACTAGTCGACGTCTAAACCCCACATGCAGCGTTAGGAATATTAATTAAAAAAATATAGATTTAGATAACGTTAGTTGTAAGTTGAGACCAACTCCTGTAACTGCTGGTCGGCCATGTTTGTGTACATCTGGTTGCCATAGCGACAACCGAAGTTCATTTCCGCACACCTTGAGTAATCAGAGAAAAACCATTGACTGTATATAAAGATATATACAGTCTATGAGAAAAACTCATAAAGCTTGTGCCTCGGTAGCTGTTATTTATTTATTTATTTTTCTCACTTCCTTTGAGTCTGATAGATTCTGTACATTTTTTCTTTAATAAGAAAATGTATTTCATGGAGAAAATGTCTGTGAATGCTGAACATTGACATATTTTTTTAAGAACTGCTTAAAAGTTCTCACAATAGATAGGCTATGAAGGTTGATGATTTTAAGACAGCACAAATAGCAGAAAAACTGTTGAAAGACAGTTAAGTATTTAAAAACAATAAATTATAACAAAAACATGAAAGTGGAGAAACAGGTATAGACGAGATGAGATGAGATAAACATGAAAATAAAATCAGTTGAACAGTTTGAATCAAATAAAGGGACAAAGGGAAGAAGCAGACTAGAAAAACAGAAAAATAGAAGTAGAAGTAGAAAAGATATAAAAAGTAATAATTAAAGCACACCGAGCAATCAGACTAATACTATATAGCCCCATACATGGGTAGTTGACATGATATGCAATATTATTTGTTATACTACAGTAAAAATTGGTAATTTTTTCAAAATGCATATGTTGATGCTATTTCTCCCATATTGACTGTGAAGTTGAACTATAATAAATAGAAGTTTTCAATACAATTCATGCATAGTATAAAAGCATGCAATGAACAATTATCTCCTAAAGTGTGATCATTTTACATTTTAAATGGCCTGTAACACCACATGACTTTAGTGTAGGAAAACATTTAATGCAGGAAAATATTTTTAAAATTTTGTAAAAATTTAAAACATGGAATAAAAACATATTCCTGAACAAACAACAGCATAATCTGTGAAGCTGTGTAGGCGTTATAAATAGATATTTTAAACTCATATTATCCTTCCTTTTGTCAAGCAGTAGATACCCTACAAAAATTTTCATGTGTCTAAATTATTTGATACATGCATAAAATATTAAACATGTATTAAATTCCAACAAACTGTTGACATCCTTTGCAAGTTCATTTATTTCCTTATTAAAGAAAAGCATCAAGTGCAGCAAGTGTTCGTGAGCTACAAACGAATATTCATGCAATGTATTGAATAAATCAGAGTTTTGCAAAATAAATTGTCAAATATTAGCTCTGACGTTATAGACCACAAAGAAAAAGAAATGGTTACTGTATGTATGTGTATTTATACTAACAGAATGAATTTCTTTTGGCAGCTTAACCAAAATACAGTGCATTTTAGGAAGTCTGCTGTATAACAAGGCAAAATAATCAGTAAGATATCCATTGAACCCATCACGTGAGAGGATGAAATTTAAATGTATGATTTTTAAATCTTAAATTAAATCTTTGACCTTCAATTTCAAGTTAAAAAAACACAGACAGACTCAACTCATTTAATGTTTAAAGATGCATTCATCTCTAAAAATTAGATTATTTTAACAACAGGGATTCCTGCTTTTCTCTGCCAGTCAACAATGTCATGAGACGAGACGTAACATGTTTGTCCCACAATCACACCCGCATTCTGCTCTGTCACTGAGGTGTGGCCTTGTCCCTGTTATACACATGTGCCTCTTTTCCATGAAGCCACCTTGAAGAAATAGCTGGCTTGTAAAATACACAAACAAGTGGTTTAAGCAGAATGTGCTATGTAAAGTGTTGGTCACTGCATGCACAGCACCTGTAGTCTCTGCAGTCTCATGCAAAAAGATGTAAAAAGAGTGGTTCTTGCACAAAAATAAGTGTTATCAGATTTCACATAGATGAAGTAGTTTGTGCTGCAGGCCAAAGCTCCAGAGACGTCCAAAACAAAAATGTGTGTCTGTGTTGATCAGCTTATGTGGTGCTCAAGTGAGATCCTCAAAGAGGTGATTGTTGAGCTCACTTTGTACCTCCTCATGGTTTGCCAGACTAAGCATTTCTATTCACAAGACTGGCCTGAGCACAAGGGTTCAGAGGACAGAACAAACTGGTCGACACTGATGATTGAGAGGCACAAAAAGGGATCTATTAAAGCCCTCATACGATTCAGTCTAACAATAAACATGAGCATCCAACGGAAAACACTATTTACCTACTTCTACTTCAAAGTATCCTGGCCAGCAGCCAGAAAGGGCCTTTTTGTAGTTATAAGTGATTGGCTGTGCATGTAAAACAAACATGCTTTTGTTTATTTTATTTGTATTTTACATGATCTGTCTCCTTTTCTGCTTGAACTATTGCTTTTGTGCATATTTCTGTGTTTGAATTAGTATTTATCCAGGCATGGTGCTTTGTGTTTGTTAAGGACAGATGTCATTATCCACTGTCGGAATAAAAATCTTAGGTATTGCAATGACGATGACTGCAGAGATGGTGTGATGTGAAGTGGTAATAAACCCTATTGTGCAAAATGGCAAAGGTGAGAGGCGGGAGCATTAAAGAAGGACTGAAAATAACAGGTCTGTGCCAGACTGGGGCACCACCCTAAATGAATCAAATCAGACTTAAGGTGTCACAATGCAACACGAAATTACACAACATAATTTTGTAAATGTGAGTTAGGTGTAATAAAAACTCAGTGCAACACAAACTTATCAAGGATTACACTAGACCTTGTGCAAGTGTTTATTTTTAGACTCTGTTGGCAGAATTCCTTCCAAAGGTGTAGTTTCCAACGCTGAATGAAAGTCATGAGAGGAGACACAGTGGTATACTCGTCAGACCGGTGTTGCTGTGGGTGTGGACTCGAGGCGCATAAGAGTCTGATGGGTTGGCACTGACTGCGCACTGTGTGTGGGTCTGTCGGAGGGGGACACGGGCTGGATTTTCCCTACGCAAGACTAACAGACACAGTTGTATGTTTGGGATAGTCTCTGTCACAGGAAGAAGAAGAAGAAGAAGAAGAAGAAGAAGAAGAGGAGGACTATAGGACTGTGCATAGTGGTTTACACTGACTGAAACCAGAATGGAGCCAAATGGCACAAGGATACAAGGTGAGTATTAGCGCACAGATTTAGAGCTGGATATTAGTGATATGTTCAGCACTGGAATGGACATTAACTAATATACCTTATAAAGCATATATATATGCTATATACTTTTGAAAAACTACCCTAAAGTAAAACAATGCCAGGTCGTAATCCATAACAACTAATGATTTTTTTTTTTATTTTTTTTTTTAAAAAGGAAATCGGAAAAACAAATAAGATTTGTGATTCTGTGGTTTGATAAGTACAACTTTATGTTACTCGTTTGTCCTTCAGATATTCAGGGTGGGGCTGTGGTTGTGTTTGGTGACTTTGTTTCTGTTGTCAGGATCATATCGTGTTTCATACAGCGAGTAAATATTAAAAATATGCAGGTATCGCAATCATCATCATTTCTCACTGTCATTTTGAAACCACAGGGAGAAACCACGTGTTGTCTGATGACAGTGAGCTACGCAGATTTAAGAGGATAATGCTGAGTCGTTGCACAATATTTCCTTGCAAGTATTGAAACTTTGAATTTAACACCCAACTAAAACCACGTTTCAAGCACAGGGCCAATCAAATCACGGTTGCGATTTTATTTCTCCCATAGGGTGGCGCTATTTCACAGCTCATAGTTATGTGAGAATGAAATAACATGCAGTTTACACATACCGTATGTACTCTTTACTTTATTTGTGTTTGGAAACAGAAACAGTCGCGTGCGCAACCGAACCCATGCGTAAAAAGTGCATTGATGCATGTACTCAAAGATATACTGAAACCTTTTATGGTGTTTCTAAGTAACATTAAGCATGAAAATCATACGTGGAGCGTGACTCAAGGTACAGAGGTTGTTGTCAGTGACAGTGTCTACAATGAGTGGATCACCGGAGCCAATCAGAAGTGTACCCGCATAATGACATTAAGAAATTTAACACCAATGATCTTATTAGACTAAATGAGACTAGATTACTACACTAACCTCCTGTCTCACTCTGCTGAAAGTCTTCTCCAAAATGCGCACAAATGGACAGTCTCCACCGGAGGGTATGTAGCGGCTATAACAGAGCAATAGATGAGTTTAGACCCGCCCCGTGAAGAGGGGGGAACTACGTGGTGCTTGCTTCTCCTCCACACCAAGCACAGATGAAACACCGCCTGGATATTTTTTTTTATTCAGTAAAAAAAAAGTTACTGTCCAATGTCTTGTTTACATAAACGTCCTAAGAGGACAAAATCCGAGGAGATGGCTTTGCAGGAGCAGCTGAGAAAAGTTGCGCAGGAGAATGGAAAACGCCTAGGTGAGTTCTCCAAAAGGTGCTGTTTTGCCAACAGACAGGCAGGGGCACACACACACACACACACACACACACACACACACACACACACACACACACTGAAAACACAGCCAGTGTTTGTACAACCTGGATTTGGCAGAGAGCTCAATCTTGATAGCGCAACTCAGTCTTCACCCTTGCAGGATAGATCGTTTGTGTTGCTTGGTACAAACATATGGAGCATGTGGTGTTTTGTCACTGTGCGTTAAAGAGGCTTCCTCATTGCCCGGAGCGCTGAATTCTTTCGTTCTGCCACGATGACAACGAAGAGGCACACAGTACATGGTGGTGTTCAAAAAAAAAAAACACCCAACATGACCTTGATCTGTCTTTCAAGTGAAGGGGCAAACACAGGATGAGGTTCAAGCCTCAGAAACAATTTGATGAACTGAGGGGAAATCTTCTGTGGTGAGTTGTGATGTATTAGTCATCCTGAGAGAGATCAGCAAAGAAGAAAAATGTAAATTGTCATAAGCTGTCATGTATGAGGGAAGTCCACACACCATTCAATAGAGTGACAGCATTTTGCAGCAGCCTGGTTGTTCAGCATCAGTTCATGGGACTTTCAGAGCAACTGTGCAAAGTTTTATGATGTCCTATTTCATTGTGCTCCGTGTGAATGATTTTCAAGCTTGGCTGTGTAAATATATAACCTCAGTTTCACAAAATGATCTTCAGTAGTATTGTGTTGTGCTCAAATATGTAACTCTGTGTTCTAACCAGCTTGAATATGTGTGTGTGAACCTCTGTAATCATCCAATACCTCAAAGGCATCACTCCCTGTCATTTCACCAGAAGTCCTGACATTTTCTTGTCCCAGCTTGCCTCACAGAGTCTAATGCAGGTCCCAGAGCACTTCTTCCCAGCTGTGCATCAGAAACTGATTACTCAGCTAAAAACAAAAAAAGAGTCTCATTTATGGTTCAGGAATAAGAAACTGATTTTTTGGGGGCTATTTTCATAACATAAAGCTGGTGGGTGACTAAAAATGCGCCGCTCTTCTTCATGGTAAAGTAGATTACAAGAAAAAGGGACGAGTAGAGGCTGCCACTTGACACTGGCTGAGTTAAGCCCCCGACAGAAAGCCTGACTGAGCAGAGGCGGCGTTGAAGCTTTGTTACCCAGTCCTCCTCCCTGTCTCACTCATAAACAGCCTCTGTGAGTCTCTGGTGCAATCTGGGGAAAAAAATGTCTGTAATGTTGTGATCCTGCCCACGACACGGATGCACTCCCGGCTGAGTTGCTGGTAATGTGATTATCCCCAAATGCCCTTTGCTTACAATAAGGACATTGCTTATTCTCTGTTATCGAGCGCTCTGTATCACATCCAGTCGTCATTTAAAGTTTCTGTGTATGAAGCTGTGTACAAAGTGCAGTTCCACCCACATACTCTGACCAGCGTTGCTTCACAAACATCTGCACGGATGGAAAACAAATACACTAAACATTGCCAGCTTTGAGGCTTTTATGGTCTCAGGCAGTGTCTTACATGATTGTGAATGATTCTGGCAGCAGATATCACACACCCTTCCCCAGAAAAGGCATAATCAGCAAATTGCTGCACCTGAATGATAAGCTCTTGGCACTGCTCATCTGTAATGTAACACAGTGTACTGTGCACTGTGCAGCTGAGTACAGAGGGACGTGTGGTGTTGGAAACAGAACAACTTTGACGAGACTCAGGGACAGACATTCAACAGCTGGATATGCTCAGAGTTCAGGGCTACTTTAAAGAAAAAAAAAACAATAATCACTATTAAAATAAGTTATAAAACTAATATGTTGGAATTAGGAAAATTGGCACATTATTGTAAAGTTACAGTTGTGGTAATAAGTTTGGCAATACCTGAAATTAGGGTTTTAAATGGGCTTCAAGATGTTTACTGTGTTTACAGATAAAAAGAAAGAAAAAACAAATAAGTCAGAAGTGTCATATTTTATATTTTATCCAAAAAAAAAAAATAGGCAAAACCTTCCACGAATACTCTTTATAATATCTCCTAATTGTTGATTTTTGGTCTTTTATGATTTGAAAATGGCAGAAATCTAGAAAATCTGCAGACTTATTTCTGAAACATCACTTTTCCTCCATAGACAAACTTTCTATCTAACACAATGGGTCATCTACATTTTTAAAACCTGTGTGACTGTGTTTTTGACCTGACTCTTGCAGGTTTGGAGGGAGATGAAGATCTCCAGTTCCTGTTGGTCGGTGGGGAACTGGTCAAGATCCGGTCCACCTCCTGGAAGAAGAACCGTTTCTACAGACTGCAGGAGGACTGCAGGACCATGTGGCATGAGTCCAAGAAAACATTCAGACGAGACCAGACCTGTGAGTGTCATCATTTACCGCATTATGTGTGTTTGGATATTTCTGTCTGTGAAGTTATATAAAAGTTCTGTAAGTTATAGTTGGGCTGGTTCATCCCACTGTCTCACTGACCTCCATGCCCTTTGGTCATTAGTCTGTCAACTTTGAGCTCTCCATTCACAACTTAACAATAGCGTCTTGCCTTACAGCCCACACACACACACACACACACACACACACACACACACACACACACACACACACTGTAGTGGAGAATACACGAGAGATGGTGGTGGAATGGAAACAGATCACACAGATACACTGCTGTGGCCAAACTGAGACTGGAAAACTTTAGTGTGAATCCTGACTGTTTTGTCTGTGCGTGTGTGTGTGTGTGTGTGTGTGTGAGATTATTTTCCTCTGATCCACTGTCAGGCTGTGAATGTATGTACGTCCTCTTGGTTTCTGGTAGCTCAGGTTTCCCTCTCTTCCCAGTGACAGCTACAGCCACCGGGTCTGGTAACCTCTGCCCTGAGCCTGAGCCCCGAACAAACAGACCCTCACAGACAGGCTGTTTTTATAAACTTACTCAGAGATAGGCTTTGGTTTCACAGGCATTTCCTTGTTTACGGAAATAAGCTTCGTGTTTTATTGCTTTCCTGTGGGCTTCAGCAAGCCACAATTACCAATCAGCTCCAAAGTGCTTTGGTGAAGGTAAGAGAGTGATGGAGGACAGCATGAATAGTTTTTTATTCTTTTTGGATGAGATTTATCTGCAGCTCTACTTCACTGAAGGAGAATTTGTCAGCTTGAAAACAACAAACATATGTCAAAGATTTAGTGTTATAGACAGTTTGTCAAATTTGAAGAGAGAAGCCTATCTGTAGATTTCTTTCACACATATGGATGCTCATATGTTGATGATGTAAAACTGTGTGATACATATATTTTTCATTTCAAGTATGATTCAGAATATGCCAAATATGCATTCTCAAGTTAAAAGAGTTTGAATCAATAAATATCTGATTAAAAAAACCTGGATGATAAAGGTGTATCTACATATTTATCCAACGTCAACAAACGTGACCAATTAGCTTTGTGTGTTAGGGTTATCTGTACTAGATAATGTGTACTAGATACACAGATGTAATGGTTGTAACCCCTCCATCCTGACAATGTTTTATTGCTCCTAATGGATTGTGAAGCTCTGTTTTATTGATCTGTATTTTTTTAATGGCATCTGGTGTTTATCATTCCCACAATCAAACTTTCTGCCACACACACACACACACACACACAGTCACACACAGTCACACACAGTCGCACACTGTCAGGGTCATATGAGGCAGATGTCAAAGGCATTGCCTTTAAAGATGGTGAGATACACTTCACAGATCACTCTCTCCCTCATGGTGCTGTCAGTCAGTCTTTTGTAGGAGAGATGAAGATTGTAGGTGCTGAAAAAAATCCTTTCCCACAGTAACAATGTTTGTATGTTTATCAGATCCGATCAGAATTTACCTGAACAATATTCAAGTGGTCTAATGTAAACAAATCTAACAGACAAGGTAACTATGTGTGTGAATGTATGTCTTTGCTTTAAGATTGTACTGTAGCGAACTGCCAGCTGAATATTAACCTGAAGGGTCAGTTTGTACACACACACTGTTGGAGGCTCACCAACCATCCAGCCTCCGACTGCTGAATCTCGTCTCTTTCTTCCCTTTGGAGAAAAGAGTTTTAGGAACAGCAGCATAAACTTTGTTGGGCCGGCACAATGCTTTCTTTGTGTAAAACTTCATCTGGTATTCAAGCAATGTCTGTGTGACACGGATGACATGATCTGGACATTGTGATCAGTCTTTCCAGATTGGATTCCCTGAAACGAGTCCAAATTCACAACCTCTGCTCTCTCTTGTGTTTTATTGGGGATAAAGTGAAGGCACAGATTAAACAAACACTCCCCTTCTGCTGAGCGCTCTCAAGGTATTCAGTTCATCCAGCAGCAGTCAGCTGAGGCTGGGCTTGAACAACTTGGGTGTGTTTCACCACACCGCCCCCTCAGTGCTGTGTTTCTTTTCCCTTCTGACCTTTAGATTCATTCTGCCCCAAACAGTTTCTGGTTCTCTGAGGAACCGTTGTCGCTCTTCATTAGGTTCTAAAACCCTGGAATATAAAGGGTAAAAACACTGTGATTGTACTCCGGCTATGACATATGGCCTCTTTGCTAAGCCTGTAGTCTTTGGTGTTTTGTCACGGGTGCGGTTGTTGCCATTTAGCGCGATTACATCATGCATGCTCCTCTGTACATTAAGCTGCTCCACAAAAGCGCTGGCCCCCAACGTATGAGCTGAAACACGCTGCATGTGCACAGACCTTTAGTGTATGTTGTCTCCCTGTGGGTGATAAAATATTTTATCCTGGGAATGTTGATTGTGGTATTTTTATGAGTGCATGTGTTGCATGGAGGTCACACTACATAAAACTGTTGTAAAGTGCAATCATCAAATTTCCATTTGGATTGTCAGGGTTGCAGGTGTTGAGTAGATAACAATGAAACATCGGAGAGATCATCCCTTAGACCTCAAAGGCCTTTTGAACTTTAAGACTGTTCAGGCTAAATTGCTCAATACAGTTTGTGATAAACACGATTCTGTAACAGGTTTAGGTCTCACACTTTTTTTAGGATCTTCTTGAAGATGGTCAAAATGGTAAAAAGATCATTTCTGTTATAGTAAAATGAGTAGTCTTTATCCAATTAAAGCTGCACTTACCAATGTTTTTATCGTAACAATGGATTTCATGATTACCGTATGTTTCTGACTATAGGGCGCACTTAAAAGCCTTAAATTTTCTGAAAAAACGACAGTGCGCCTTATAATCCGGTGCACCTTATGTATTAATTCTGGTTGTGTTTACTGAGCTCGAACCGATTTTATGGTGGTGAACGGCGCTCAAAAATCTGTCAAAATGTCTTAGTACGACTTTGTTAAAGCCGCACCGCTTGATGGATTGTCGGAGCATTACGGCTACTGTAGTCGGGAGCCGAGCGGAGTAATACGTATCACAGTATATATCACTCCGCTGACACACATTATGTCGGACCACAGGAGCACTAGCTGGTGCTATTGGCAACAGCTAATGGGGATCCTTTTTAATAAATAAATAAACACAATATTACGGTGTGTATAAGGACCCCAAAATGGCACCTGTTAAGAGGCAGTCGCTTAATGCGCCGGATAATCCGGTGCGCTTTATGTCTGAAAATAGACCCGTTCATTCTCGTTCATTGATATTGCCTTATTTTCCGAAAAATACGGTATGTGTAATTACTTTTTTTAGCCACTTCTTTCGTCTCACTCGGTTCTGTTAGACATTTTACCACCTTTCAGCTCGTTGTTTTGTTTTGAGGCTTACAGTTGTGGCTCACTCCCGTCTCTATATTCAGCAACAGACAGCTGTTTCCACTGATTAAGCTCTGCTGGCACCAAACAGGAGGTAGATAAAGTTGGTGAGTGAAGTGTTCAGCTGACATTTTTCTCAGGAGATTGTGAAGACCACGGTGTTACATTCATTCATTTAAAATATGAATTAAATTAAATGCTGATGTCGTTCTTTGTCTGTTTGATTTGCCACAACTGCTTTGGTTCATGTTTCTGTTTAACAAGCAGGCAAAAGTCAGTTAATCCTGCATACAACTAAATACCACTGAGATCATACAAAATAAAAAGTGTGCTCCAAGACTGTTGCTTTGGAGATACATTGTTTTTTTTTTAAAATGTAGGCTTGTGAGTGAAAGCCACAGCTCCCACACAGAAACAAAAGTTTTCCTGTTGATAAGATATAGAAACAGTGTCTGTTGTAAACACTGAGACAAACAGTCTGCTGCTCAAAGATACAGTGTAAGGAAGGATTGTGCATCACGTGGTAACTGCCACTGAAAGCTGGTAGTTAACGATTAATGACTGTAGACCATGTCGCTTGTATGAAAACATGACACTGCACAAAAAGATTTAAGACAGCTGAACTCAGTTGCTTTTCAGTCACCCCCCTGTGCTTCTCAGTGATGTGAATATTGTCTTTGGCAAGCATGTTGATGTGTTGTTTGGACTTGTTTAGGCATCTCCTGGTAACTTCTCCAGGATTTCTAACACACACCCTCCTCTCTCCACACAGTCACCATCGATGACATTGAATCAGTGCGCAAGGGCCGCCAGTCTGAGGGTCTTAGGAAGCACACGGACCCCAGTCTTGAAGAGCTGTGCTTCTCCATCTTCTTCAAGGGCAGCAAGAAGAATCTGGACCTGATGGCGAGGAACGGGCAGGAGGCGAATCAGTGGGTCAGAAGTCTGGACAAGGTCATCCACAACATACGCAACCTCAGCCACCAGCAGAAGAGTGAACAGTATCCTTCAGCTTTAAAGTCTTTGTTTTCAGTTTGTGTGTGTGTGTGTAAAGAAAACCCTTACATCTAAATACCAGTTGGATCATCAACTGCATGCGGAAAGCAGACAAGAACGAGGACAACAAGATGACCCTGAAGGAACTGAAGCACTTCCTCAGACACGTCAATGTTGAGGTGGATGACAACTACGCAGAGGATATCTTTAAGGTGAGCCTCTCTTAGAAAATTCATCAGTGGTATCAAATTATTATCCACAAATTTCCAACCTGGTTGATTAAATGTTTTTTTTGTGTTGCACAGAAATGTGACAAATCCAAATCAGGGTCCCTGGAGGGCTCAGAGATTAAGCACTTCTACGACCTGCTGACTCAGAGGGAGGAGATTGATGTGATCTATGGGAACTACGCTAATACAGATGGTCAGATGAGCACCAGAGATCTGCTGAACTTCCTGCTGAATGAGCAGAGAGAGGAGGCGACTGTGCAGGACGCTCACAGGCTGATTGAGAAATACGAAGTGGATGGAGCAGGTAGAGTTCACTCAAAATAAGATCATTGGTCTCTGAGGGGGTTTTATATGCATCACTACTCATTTGTTGAAACCCTGCTTCGTCCATTTCTATGCACAGTCTGTGATTACTACACAGTATTTCTTAGTGAACATATTACTCTGTACTGTAGGCCACACTCTGTATAACTGATATTTCAACATGTGGGTTTGTCCCCACAGCGAAGCAGAAGAAGCACATGACCAAAGATGGCTTCCTCATGTACCTGCAGCACGAGGACGGCTCCATCCTCAACCCGGCCCATAAAAATGTGTATCAGGACATGAGCCAGCCCCTCAACCATTACTACATCTCCTCCTCACACAACACATACCTGATGGAGGACCAACTCAAAGGGCCCAGCAGCACTGAAGCCTACATAAAGTAACTATTTTACATATCAACTAAAGGGAAACTTGGTTTTTAAACATCAGTAGTTGTAGCAGTAATTTCATAAAAACATTTCTGTGATGTCAAGAGCGATTTCTCCCCTTGCAGAGCGCTGATGAAGAGTTGCCGCTGTGTGGAGCTGGACTGTTGGGACGGTCCTAACGGAGAGCCGATCATCTATCACGGCTACACGCTCACATCCAAGGTGCTCTTCAGTGACGTCATCACAGCCATTAAAGAGTACGCCTTCAAGGTGCGTGAGGTTTTCTGTTACCTGTGGGACGGGATGTGTCGGGCTGCTAATGTTCAGGAAACGCTCTAGGCTTCACCTTCACATTGTTTCATTTGTTTTCCAGACATCTGAATACCCGGTGATTCTGTCCCTGGAGAACCACTGCACAGTGGAGCAGCAGAAACTCATGGCTCATCACATGATCTCCATCCTGGGTGACGCTTTGCTCACAAGGCCTCTGGGCAACACGGTGCCCACTGACTTTCCCTCACCCGAGGTGTGTTGTCCTTTAAGCGGAGCCTCGCTGTAGAAATCAGCACCAAACGAAAACCACACCACTCCTTAAATTAATGAACTACTCTGCCAGATTTTTCACTTTCCTGTTTACTTGTTAGATTTGTCAGGGAGAGGAAGCCGATAAGACCCAAGTGAAATCCATCCTCATTATTATGTGAGCACCAAACACACCATTACCACACAATCAAAACGCATCAATCTCCAGCTTCCTCTAAACAACTGGAGTCCAGAGGAAGGAGAGTTTTGCATTTTATTGCTTTGTCTCGGTTAGAGAAAAGTTGCTCATTAACTAACTAGAAAAAGTGATAGTGAGTGAGAGTGCCTTGTTTTCTAAGAAAGGGTGGAAGCTGATTTGTATGTGAAGAGAGTTTGGTGTGTTCCCCACCAAGCATGCAAGGAATGCACACGGCAATTTTTACTTAAATGGGCCAGTCGTCTTTTTCTTCTACAAACAGCTCTCTGTTTCTTCTCTGGTTTTCTTAGTAGTTTTTTAAGCTGTCATTCACTATGTTTTTTTTTCCACTTAATTCGTCTTTTTCCACATTTTTCTACGCATCTTTCTTCTTAATTTTTAAATGTGTGTGACTTCTGCAGGATAAACTAAAAGCAGGCTTTACTGCCGGGAGACACACAAAGAGGGGAAATACAGAAAATATGTAGCACCCATGGGATGAATGCCTGTGGCATTGTTAGTCTCAAAGGAAATTTTAATTATGCATTACAGACATTAGAGGACCTTTTCCTTTCTGTCATTGGCTGCAGAGAGGGTGTGACCTGCAGCCACCGTCACAATCATGTGTTTTCCATTACAGAATAAAAATCTGCTTTTCTGTGTTTACAATTGATGTGTCACATTAAGCACAGTGCAGTTCTTGAGCTTTGGAAAAAACATTTTGTGTCTTTTTTTACAGGAGCTGAAGGGAAAGTTCCTCATCAAGGGGAAACGACTGAACAAACTGGATGCCAACAACAGCACCATAGAAGAAGACACTGTATCTGAGGAGGACGAGGCTGCAGACTGTAAGGAGAATGGCCAAAAAGCAAAACCAAAGGTGAGTCGGATGCTTTTCACTCATTTGTAAGAAAAGTTTTAAAACTATACATTTTGGTTGGGGTGTCATGTTTGTCTGTCTGCTTTCAGAAATCAAAGATCAAACTTGCCAAACAGCTCTCAGACATCGTCGTGTACTGCAAAAGCGTCCATTTTAACGGCTTCGAACATGCCAGAGACAACCTGGACTTCTATGAGATGTCGTCCTTTAAAGAGAGTAAAGCGTTCACCCTGGCTGACAGTTCAGGTAAACACCGACCATCCTCACTGACATGTTAGATGACAAACTTGATGATTTCTGAAGTCCGTGCTCACATGTTGTCGTCTCGCAGCTCCTGACTTTATCCATCACAACATGGATAAACTCAGCAGGATCTACCCCGCCGGCTCCAGAACCGACTCCTCCAACTATAACCCTGTGCCCATGTGGAACGTCGGCTGCCAGATTGGTACGTCCCCATGTTGCTATGTGCAGAAATACAGTCATTACCATGTGAACTGCAGGGTGCACTGGTTTCACACTTTCTTTTCTCTGACTTGGTTTTTAGTGGCGTTGAACTTCCAGACTCCCTCCAAGGAGATGCACATAAACCAGGGCCGGTTTCTGCCTAATGGCGTTTGTGGATACGTCCTGAAACCTGAATTTCTGAGAAGCCAGAACTTACAGTTTGATCCCATCAAAGGGCCCTGGCTCAAGCAGAAGAAGTTTCATATCATGGTGGGAGTTTATCTGTGAAGGATGAGTGTTTGCAAGAGTTAAAGTTGCCCTGTGGGTTTTTTTTCTTTAAAGCATGCAAAGCTCTGTTTACATTTAGTGTTTTTCTCCAGCAGGCTAGGTGACTTTTCAGAAAAACAAATGGAAATCTACCTTGTTTGCATCCTTGTTAGTTAACTCGAACCATCTCTGTATTATGACCAGAAGATGTTCTCAAATTTTTAACTGAAGTAAAACTAGCCACAAGGTACAATCTGTAATGGACAGGAGTTAAGGAGTCAAACTAGAAGCATGAAAATATCCTTTAAGTGCTATAATTCAGCAGAAGTATATCAAATGACCCATTTTTTATAAATAGTTTTAGAATTATTGAAGCAACATTTTCTCACTGTTGCATCACTTGTTATCTCTGGGTCTCAGGTTGTGTTGTTTTGTTTGCCGGTTTGAAACATTATGGGAAAAACCACTAAACCAGGCCTGTGTGAGCAGAACGCCAAGCTGCAGACATCTAATGAAATGTTATTTTATTCAGTGTTAGCACAGGGTCTGATGTGTACATTGTGTCTCCCACCGTACCAGGTGATCTCAGCTCAGCAGCTGCCGAAACTCAACAAGGACAAACAAAAATCCATCGTGGACCCTCTGGTCAGGGTGGAGATCTTCGGCGTACCAGCGGACAATGCCAGCAAGGAGACGCACTACATTGATAATAATGGTGAGATTCACACATAGACACTGTACATAACATAGACTGTATACAGAAATGGACAAAGCAGACAGATCACTAAAATGAGGCCATTGAATCATCTTGAAGTCATTAGCTAAAGTCAACTCTTATCAGTGATCTACTGGTCCATCTGAAAAAGTGATAAAAATCATAATTAGCTAGATTTTAATCTTCAAAAAGAGGAAGATTTAGGGGTGTGGTTAGTTTGATCAACAGGTCTCCAATGAGGCTAGACCTGAACTTGATGCTATCAGGTAGCATCCTCAGGTTCAGGTGTTAGACCCGCCTCCTCACTCTTCCCTTCATATCCAAATATGGTCATTTCTGGCACCAAACAACCAACATGATGATGTTCAAATGGCAAACTTCTAGCTTCCACAAACCAAAGGGTGTTGTCACATTAACCTTGTCCGTTCTGTGTACAGTCTGTGGTACATACATGCAACTTGTTCCACTCTGTAGCTGAACATTGAACATATACAATACATCCGTGAGATTTACCGTGTGTGTAATAATCCTCCCTGCAGGATTCAACCCGATGTGGAATGAGCGTTTCCAGTTTGACATCCACGTCCCAGAGCTGGCCATGGTGCGATTTGTGGTGGAGGACTATGACTCAACATCCCAGAATGATCTCATCGGGCAGTACTGTCTGCCGCTCACCAGTGTACAGAACGGTAAGAAAGTTCAACAGCCATTAAACAATCAATGAAGCCCAGATGTTGGCAATCATGATGTAAATACTGTGTGTTGAACCAAGAGGGAGATGAAGGTATAAGAGTATTAAACTATTGAACTGATAATAAAGTGTAAGATGAAGATTGGTGAAGAGGATTATCCCTTTCTCACATTTCAAACTCCACAGTAAACAGCAAATATCTTTTCCCTTTCTTTGTAATCTTTAACAATTTGTATCATATGACTTCAGCTGTTGTGTTCCTCCTCTTGCCACACTGCAGTATATGAAGTACTTCTGACTCATTTGCTGACAGAGCTAAAACTTGCTTCCTTTTTTCCAGGATACCGCCATGTCCCGCTGCTCACCAAGAGAGGTGACGTCATCCCCTCCGCTGGACTGTTTGTGCATCTCATGCTTATCGATCACCAATAGGCTCATATGTATTTTTTTTTTTTAAATCACTCCACCAACAGCATTGTTATTTTTACAAACTCTAACCCGATTTGTCCAGTTTTAAAACTAAAAAATATCTGTAATCACGCTTCTTCATGGAGAAAACATTTTGTTGTTTGCCAAGCAGCAGCAGCTGGCTCACGGGTGTCTGTTTCTGTCACTGTACAGTTTTAGCTTTTCAAACACCTGGTTTGGTCGTGAGCTCCTGTGGTGTGACTAAGTGAGAATGAATGAAAATGTGCATGAAAGAAGAGCAGTGAATGAGCAGGAATGTAGGACATTATTTAAAGAAAGTCATTTAGCTCTATTTGCCATACTGGATAGAGGTATAATGGTTCATGTGAGATTTATGTGAAATTCCAGTTAAAGATGTAGTGATTGTGTAATTTCTGAAAAGTTTTATAGATTCCTCGAGGTTTCCTGGATCTTATATGATGATCATGAAACAGTTAAAAAAAAAAAACACAAGAAGCACTTCACTGGTTTTGTGTTTTTCTACTTTTTCTGACTAAAATGAACCTTGATTTATACTTTATCAGTTTCAATGCCATAATAATAATTATGTTGATCGCAGGAGTCTGTGGACAGTATGATATGAAAAGACCAATGTTTTATTAACTGAGAGAGAGTAATGTCTGTGTAAATATGATTTTCATTTCTTTCAAACAGACTTAACAGATGCTTTATAAGCTTTAGGTTTTAACTGTTGTGAAGAGGATATGAAACCCTGGGGCTGTTTCTATAATTATTCAGAGAGTCCTCTCAGAAAGCTCCTAAACATTCCTGGCAAAGAGTCTGAGCTGAGGAGTGATTCAGGAAAATTCTCCGAGGACTCTGAGTTAGGAGTGGACAGAAATTCTTATCTTTGTGAGGAGGCGTGGTCAACCCACTGCCAGCCATGACTCATCCTTTAAAACGATGTGATTTGCTGATCACAAAACATAAGTAACAATGTACTCTTAGCAATAATGGGCACAGAATGGACCATAAAATCAATACCTAATCATACAATCTGGTTTCTATGATAATGTTGTGTGATTATGAATAATATTTTGGATAGTCACATTTTAAAAGTTTTGCTGTGTAATATTGTGTTGGAGAAGTAAGTGCATCTCTAATGAGACCTGCTGCCAACATGATCCCTGCACGATCCAATATGTAGAGATTAATTACTCACTGTCATTCAGTGTTTGGAGAATAGTCTCCTTTTCTTCCTTCAGCTATTTACTCCTCTGCTTAAACAACTCATCAGCCTCCTAAAAGTCCTCCTCACTGCTCCTAACAGTTTTTAGCATAGGAGCTGCCTTAAGGGCAAAGATGCTTTATGAATACTTTATCTTTTCTAAGATCTAGTCTTAACTTTAAGGGATTTTTTTAAAAAATGCCAATATTTAAAGAGTTTTCTTAAAGCTTTGTCACCAGGAGCAAATCCTAGTACCAGAAATCTTTGTCACACATGTTGTCTACAATATTTTTTTTATCATACTTTAGTATTTTTATCATCCAATGTTCTACAGCAGTTTTTCTCTGACAATCCAGTGCCTTCAGTATCTGTATTTGCACTAGTTCTCAAATAAAACCAGTCCCTGAGTCACTGATTGAAGTTTTTCTGTTTATTCATTTTATAAGTTGATTTTCAGAAACCTTTATCAGAGCATGATCATCATAATACATTGAAAATATACATGAAGCATAGTTATTAAAAATAATGTTAAAGGAAAGTGTCGGTCATATCCTTTAACTTACATTTCATCACGATCATGTCAATAAGATAATTCTCTGCAACACTGGTAATCACTTGCATGATAGTTGAAAATATTTTCAGGAAGTAAAAAATATTTGGTGAACCACTCCTCCAGTGGAAATGCTGCCTCACAGTCTGGTTTACATACCAGTCATTACAACAGTGAATCACTCAGAAAAGTCCTGCTTTCTTCTTCAAGTCAATCTGACGCCACTTGGGCAGGCGCTGGAAGTCTGAGCGACTGGTACCGAGCAGGTTCTCAAAGTCCACATCAGACAAGTGGTCCTGCAATCAGAGCACAGGACAGGAAGCAGTTAGGCTGACCTCTGCTGGACACAGTGTGTTACTACATCAGGAAGCATCACGACACACTGGGCCTCTGGGTCTGAAAAGGTCCCCACCCTTTTCCATGTAAGAACAAGACAGCTACACCGAGGCATGGTGATACTTTGTGTGTGGTTTGTTGGATGTTTTGTGTGTCTCTGTTGTGATTTTGTGTTTGTGTGGTACCCTTTTGGTTTCTGTTTGTGTCTCAGTTGTGGTTGTTTTATGTCTTTTTTAGTGGCATTTTACAGGTAAAGCAGAACTCTTAAATCTGAACAAAATCATATTGTTACACATGGAGATGAAGAGATGGCATCATATTCATGAGATCCACACTCAAACACTACTACACTGACAGTTAAATTAGCCCTCACACAATACATTATATTGTTATAAAGGCCTCAAATATAGTTCTGTGCAAAACACCCTGGCAGGCAGGAGAATAATGTGAATTTAGGAAGAACCTAAAATAACAAGAAGTGATACTGTGTTAGTCAAAACCAACCAAAAGCCAAGCAAACAACATTCAAATAGAAAAAACTAAACACACAAAACGAAAAAGGCAGGAGACACAAAGGAAGACAAACAAACTGGGAGATACACTGACTAAATACATACCAGTGAGATAACAAGACACAGGAGAAAAAGACAAAAACATGAAGTGAAACTAAACATGACACAAAGACGGGGACTAACAAAATAAAGCAGGAAACAACTTAGACAGAAATCCAAATTGACAGCATCTGTTGTCTTAAGCTAAACAGCTGTATTTAAACACAGTGTTGCTGTAGGCTCATTAGGCTTTTACATTGGATTTAGTTCGATTTGACACATACTCAGTTTTATGCCTTTACAGTCACTTCAACACAGGCTCCAGCTCGGTGGACCTGCTCACTAATCCATCTGTGCTTGTAGCTTTCATGCAAAACAATTACCACATCATGATTTCATGCCATTCGCACTACATCCATAAAGCTACACCCACCTCCCTCTGGCTGGGGTCGACTCCCCGCGGCAGCTCGCTGGGAGGCTTGTTGATGAGGAGCTCAGGGTTCAGATACCTCCCAGTGGGACCATCTGTGACGGTTTCAGAGAAGCTGGAGGACAGGGTCCAGGACGGGGCTCTTTTGCTGGACGGGCTGGTGGGTGTTGAAGGTTGTGGTGATACATCAAATCCGTGGACCCTGTAGAGGGGAGGGGAGGTCATGGGCCCCCCTGGAGCCCTGTAAGCACTCCCACCAGGACTCTGATTCAGGCTGGTGTTGGTCAGGTCCTGCAGACACGAGAGGTGAGCTTTGGTAGAAAACATCTGACATGTGAGGACTTGCATATTAATGAGACGTTAGTACATTCAGGCAATTAGTGTTAGGATTAGTGTCAGTCAATCACTTACTACAGTGATCTGTGAGATAGATGCTGCATCACCCAGCTTTTTTTTCATCTCCTCATAGGAGTTTCCTCCCTGTTGAGAAGATCAAGTGAACCAGGACTGGAAATTAGTCAGCATGCAGGGTCGTCTTCGTCTTCAAACAATCCATTAAATCATTCACATGTGACTGTACGGGCTTCCTAAAATTATTCATCCACACAAAATTATTCAAAGTGTTGGTGTGATATTCTCTGGCTGTTTTCCCTCATCAGTTGAGAGTCTTGTTGACGTAATGGAAATTTGTAAATGCCTTGATCATGCTGCATTAGTCTATTAATAATATCCCCCCTGAGGGCCTCCCGGTGAGATCAAACAGGGGCCGTTAAACTCACGCTCCACTTATGAGGATCCCATGCATTGAACCACCCAGTGAAGGTGGGCGGCTCGTATCCCTGTTTGACAAAGACGATGGGGGTGTCGGGGTCACGGCCCGCCGGGTGGGTCCTCAGGTAGTCCTGTGCGCAGTTCCACGCCTCTTTGGTCTCATACTCACGGGATAATTTTCCAACCCACAAGAAAAGCTGAGAAACATGGACACATTAAACTAAATATAAATCTAATGTAGAAACTAGTTCACAAACAAGTAGCATTGCAACAGGATTCATAGTTTAAATTTCATACTGTATAATCCCACAGCGAGAAAATCTGCACTGATACAGGAGACAAAATATAACAATAAAACTCGGAGCAATATAAACAGCAGTAGATGCAATACAAATAAACAACAATCAGACAAAATTTGCACCTTTGCAAATAGAAACACACTGATATTGATAAGTTTTATTGCATTTATTGTTTGTCAGTTGTGATGTGTGTAGTCTATGTGAGCCATTCTGGTTGTACACTTTATTTAATTAATCTTTAAATGGGGAATCACATGCAAATATTTGGAAAAATTAATTAATGTATAATTTCTAATGTATCAAGACCATAATGATAAGATGATCATCATCCATTTTTTTTTAATGCATCTTAAATTGCAGTTTGCCCATTTCGCAGAAGTCGATTTAACACTTTCTTTGTAGTTAATTTGCAAACTTTTAAAAGTCTGTAATTCAAAGTCATTATTTTTAACATCAAAGTACAAAAAGAGCAGAATTTCCTCTAAATATAATAAACCTGAGTCAATAACAATATGCACTACATGGCCAGTTTCTTTGTTCACATTTTGGATTTTGCTGAAAATTAAGACTATATTCTTTTAATTGTTGGCATCAAATCATATGTCCAATAACTATATCCCCTACAGTCATTTTAAAGTAAACACCTACAATTATATAATATTCTTCACAGAAAAGAGCTTATAAGACATGATGATGAGTTCAGTGAAAAATCTGGACTAATGAACTCAACTGTTGCTTCAACCTCAAGCATGTAAAAGGTCATTCAGCTTAACATTAGTTAGTCCACATTTTGCACATGATCATGTTTCTGGATTCATCTCTCTATGGAAATTTGTTGCTACAGCCATGACTCACTGAGCACTAAACACTGTCTCTGTCTAAAAGTCCAAAATCCACCCACCAGCTTCCCCACAGCTCACTTATTAACATGCTTTACAGGTTTGTAGAAATGATTGAATACATAAAATACTCATTAGTAATAATCTTCACACTCCTCCCGATGCTGATTTCAGCTCCTCTGACCCCTCACCTCCTCCCAAGTGTCCAGCAGCATGACGTCCTCCTCGTCCAGGTCAATCTGTGCAAAGTCGTCCACCTCAGTCATCCTGAACCGGCCCGTCTGATTGGAGCATTCAAACAGCCGAGGACTGTGAAGGGGCTCCTCCCTCTGCAGTCTGAAATAACACACATAACAACTGCATAATCTGCTCTGTGTGTGTGTGTGTGTGTGTGCTGCATTTTTTTGGCTTCAGATGACATTGGGCATATTCCACTGACCTTGATATGAAAATAATCCATGCAGATTTAAATGTAAGCTTATTAATGGTTTAAAATATGATTAAACAGCCTTTTGGGTGAATTCTGAAGTCCTTGTTTATGGGCTTTCATCACAGGTATTTTTAACCTGGCCTAATAAATAATCAACAACAGGGCCTGTGTTGAGTTCTCATAGTTGTTCTCAGAAAAAAATCCCTGACCAGACATATGTATTGTTGTATTTCTTTAATCTCCTGTCGGTGTTTACCTATGGTCGCTGGCGTAGGGAGCCTTCCCACCTAAAGCTACCCAGAATTCAGCTGGCTCCTGGCCCTCCATCACCACCTGCTTGTCATACTTGGACAGCACATCAGACATGGCCCTCCCCATCACCCTCTCATCCCCGCTGCAGCCCTGGAGACAGATACCAGCAGACATCAAACAAAGATGGACGGCGAGCACACCAAAGCACATTTTTCCCCCTTTGAAATAGGTTCACATCGAGCTTTTGTAGTTTCTTACACCGCCCCGTAACACGATGACATACCTTCCCGTACCACAGGTAGCACATGCGGTCGGTCTTTAACAAGAACACATCGTTGCTGTTGAGAGAAGACGCCCTCGCCTGCACTTCAGTGGCCTTGGTGTTCAGCTCAGTCGTCCCTCTCACCTGGAAGAGCCTGGCACCACTTTCAGGGTTTACTACACCGGGTCGACCTGTGCCTCCCTGTTAGACGCACATACAAATACACTGTGAGTCAATGATTTGAAAATATTTCACTATATGTCTTCTGAAAAAATAAGAATCAAGGTCAAGACATGTAAATTAAAAGTGAAGACATTTCAAGTTTTACCAAATCTCTCTTATAATTGTACACACAAGGATATTATTGTGTGTAATCATTTGCAATCCAGACAGAAATTATCTTCAGTGGGAAGTCGCACCTCAAAGATGATGAGTTTGCTTTTGAACATAGCCAGGAAATGGCGAGGCTCCTTTCCCATGACCACTCTGACCTGGACCGGGGCTCCATTGTACTTGTTATCAATATTGACAGCCTGGAAGGCGCACGCTGCGATCTCATCCTGAGTGGCATGACGCCCCTGACATCACACAAACGCAAAATCATGTTGATACAAAGTAATCAGTTTGTCAGAGTAAGAAGAAGCTGTGATGATACTGACCTGCCACATGTACAGTATGTACTGCTGCTGGCCTGTTATTTGATATGTGTACAGCACCAGGTAGCAGTCTCCTCCATAAAACTGTCCGTATGTACTCGGCTTCACATCAGCCAGCTCTGAATTCTCAATGCGCCACACCTGAGACAGAGAATTCAAAGAAATCTAAAACATTTCTGGGTTTTCTTTGTCGACATGAATCTCTGTCACTGAAGATAGATGTGTGTGTGGTTTGTGTGTTTTTGCATCATGTTTCTGCCACAGACTATGTAGAAATGGACGAAGCAACCAGGGCTCAAAAATGAGGCCAATACTCATCATCGTCACTAATGAGGTCAACCTTGAACTCTAGTGTTATCCACATCCTCAGGTCCTCACTCCTCCCTTCATATCCAAATATGGTCACTTCTGGCTCCAAACAACCAACATGGTGACAATCAAACCCTCAACTCCCGGTTTCATAATGTATGTACTCGACAAACCAACAGGTGACATCCAACAGGTTAGCCTTGTCCGCTCTATATACAGTCTATGGTTTCTGATTTTTATTTTTTTTTTGTACCTTAATGTCTCCAGAAGCATCGTCCACCATGTGATGCTGCGCTGCCAGTTCAGGACGAGCATGAAGTTCCATCACATCAAACTTCGACTGGTCAACTTTAGCTGTGCAAAGACCAAAAATGTTCAGAGTTAACTTAATGTACCATCAATAATAATCCATTTGTAGAGAAATACAGACAAAACCTTTTTACAAACCAGGAAATAATCCAAATACTTGAATTTCTCTCTTTCTATATGTGAACTGAGCATCACGTTGTAGATGTTACCTATCTTTCCAGGGCTGTAGGTGGTACCCAGTCCCTGAGTTTGTCCTTTTTCTCTCCAGGTTTTGAACAACTGTTTGAACATGGCCGACTCTCCTCCCTCAGTCATAACCTCCACACCGGTGCTGGATGGGTAGTTCTTGGCTTTGATATAGCCCTGGTAGAAAAGATTAAAGAATAAAAAAACACTCTGATGGCTACTAAAATGTGACATTTTGAGAATGTCTTGCAAAGAAAATCATAAAAAAATCAATTTAGGACAATTTTGTTTTACTAGAATACAAACAATAAACCATCATATATTGATGTGTAAAGGGGGAGTGAGGAGGTAGTCTCAGTATACCCACCACAGCCCTGTTCAGAGCTTCTCGTCGCTCCTCCCTGGAGGCCTGTTTGCCTTTCCACACCATCACACTCGAGCCTTTATGGTCCACAATGTAACAGTCCTGGCTCCCACACAAAATAAAACCATGAACAAGAGACATTGTTTTTATTAACCCTTAAATAGTTTGTGTCTCTGAGGGGATACAGTCAGTTAACATGCATGTACCTAAATACAAAGACACCAGCCATCTAGTGTTGATATTTAGTATATTTCTGACAGACTTAGGGATTATTTTCTTGTGATCCTGAAACATACATTCTACATAAAAGGATGTAAAACAACAACAAGCTCTCAGATATTTTTTTGTTTTAAGGCCTAAACTTTACAGACAATCCATAATTTAAAGGTGTGAATCAGTTTACATGTATTTTCAGGTAATTTATGTTGTGGTTGTACATAAACAGTAATAATTTAGAAAGGAAAACATGGAAGGAAAGTAGGAAGTGTTTTAAAAGTTGGCATGATCTATTTAAAACAGGAAAAACAGTCACATTTATATCCTTATTGGACAATTAGGGTCATAGTTTGAAGAAAAAAAAACATGAAATTGGGTCAGTTTAGCCTAGATTCATAAGGAATGTGTCCAAAGTATTTTTGTATGTTTGCCCATTCAAGCAGTGGTGTAGTCTAGTTTATTGTAGTGGGTATACTCTGATTTTTCCAATCCCAGCCTCGTACACCCCCATCCTGGAGCAACATCTGGCCCACAGCAGCCCTCCCAGAGCAGTAGCTGCTCTGAAACAACCCCACATAAGAACCACCATGCTCATAAATGCATAAAGTATGCACACACACATAATTGAGATCATGAAAAACTGGTTATGTATTATCTAAATGTAAATATATTGTAAGCAATACAAGATGTATAACAGTCATTAACAGCTGGACATTAATTAACCACTGAACAGCCAGTGACAAGACAAGACAAATAAGTTTCAAATAAAGAAAAATTAATGAATAAATAAATAATATACTTGTATAAATAAAATTTCAGCAATCAAGTGCAAAAAATCATGTAAATAACACAAACTTCTCTGAAGCTTGAAAAGGCACTAAAGTAACTGACTTTTAACCAGCTTTGTATCATTACAACATCAGTAGAAAAATGTAAACAGTCAGTAAACAGTCCTGCACAAACTCTCTTCAGTCATCAGGCTCCCTAAAGCTAGCGTTAGCTGCAGCTGTAATGTCCCCAAAGCAGCAGTAGTAACAGGGCAGCAGCAGACTTACTGAAACACTGACACTGCCTCATTTGGTACTATCACTGTACCAAGTTAAGTTATCATCTTGTGGGTGAAACAACGTCACTGCTAATCAACATCTGAAGCCTCTATTGGCGCTTTTCTGCTGGTACCTACTCGGCTCGCTTCACCACGCCTCGCCTCACCACGGCTCGACTTGCCTTGCCTCAGTTGTGTTTCCAAAACAGAAAACAGTCCCTTTTCCGTGTAGCCATCAGGCGAAGGAGGAGAAAGTTGATGAAGTATCTTCAGAATT
>OOFC01018585.1:0-11228 GCA_900323345.1 Pseudochromis fuscus
CCACCTGTAGACCTCAGGTGGTCATATACTAGTTTTTATTTATTTATATATTTTTTCAGAGGACTCTAATTTAGTGCTGAAATTAACATACTGATTCAACAAGTTAAACAACAGAAGGCAGTGGGCTCTGGGAAATCCAGATGATTGGGTTTTCACTATTTTCAGACATTTTTTACACCAATTGTCATGAAATGATTGACTAAATAGAAACCTGGCTTTGAACCTGAACCTCCATAGTAAACACACTATGGGCCACATCATCATATCAAAAATGTCTACTTCCAACGAGGTAATCCTCAAAGTTTGGCACCGTTTATAACTGAGATGTCAGTTCATACTTTAGAAAAGTGATTTAGAAGTGTTTTGATAATCAATTAACTGTTTTAAAATTATTAATTGGTAACATCTCAAGCCGGGTTCCAGACATGTGGTTGTGTCATCTTCTCATATGTAAAGATTTGCTGCATTTTTCTGTCATGTGATAGTAAGTTGAATATTTTTAGACCATTTAATGTAAAACCAAGCAAATTAAAAATGTCACCTGAGCCTCTGAGAGAATATGATGAGTAGGGTTGTAACCGAATTAAATGTAGTGAGTACCGGGTACCCATAAAAAAAAATTATAATTTCGGTTCCGCTTATCGGTTCCAAGATACGCTCATTTTACACAACGGCTGCAAACGGACTTTAGATATCTGCCAGGACCTGTCTGTTATGTAGCTGATACGTCACGTGACGCCGCATTGCACCAGGAAATGGACCGGGGAAAGCGGTCGAAAGTTACCCCTTTTCCACTGTTAACTCAATAATGTTGTAACTAGAATATCCACTGAAAAAATAATGTTTTCATGGACTCATTTGTCAACAGCAGCTAGCTTGCTAGCGGCCGGTTGTTGTGAACCGGCTACCTATGCAGTGACGTACTGACCTTTTACGTGACGCGGCCCCAACTTGGCTCCTTGCCGGTGGAAAAGCAAACCGGTTCATAGGAGAAACGGGATCTGAACCAACTAACCAACAGCCCAGATCTAGCACCTGTTCTTGTTCAGTGGAAAAGGGGTAACGTACATTTTTATGAAAATTATTACATTACATTACATTATACATTATTATGAAATGAATATGTGAAATATACATTTGGCTTCCCATTTTAAGTTTTTGGAATCGAAATAAGGAATCGTTAGGACCCGGAATCGATAAGCAGAACCGAAATGGGAATCGGATTCATAAAAATCCTAACGATACCCATCCCTAATGATGAGAGGATTTTTTTCCATTACATTAATTTTTTTTCACATTTTTTATAGCAATCTGAATAAATTACCAATATTTCACAATTAATTGATAAAAAAATAAGTATAAAATGTATTTGTTAATTTTTTTTTTTGTACATTTTTGTAATATTGTATCCTTGTGTTAACATCCACCAGTATAACCTCCTGTGTAACAGTAGTGGATCCAGTGGGACAGTTTTCTACATCCTTCAAATCTCTTCAAAGAGTCCTTGGCTTTAAATCTTCCAAACTAAAGTACTATTTATGGTCTGACTTGTCCCAGTGTTACCTTGGTGATGAATGTGTCGTCGTGGTTGCGCAGGGAAGCAGGCAGGATGTGTCTGTGATGGAGGAGGAGGTGTGGGTTTTGCAGCGTCATCGCTCGCTGATGAGATGGATGCAGGACTGAACATTTGTGTATGTGCACAGAAGCCTTGACCTTAGTTCTGCATCAGAGGTGTGAAATGCGAGGCCAGGAGTTGCAGTGCAAATAGGAAATCTTGAATATTTCCTGGTGCTTGCTTATCTGTAATATGCATCTAGCACAGTATGTACAGAATCACAGCAATCAACATCAGGCCTGGTTATGTATACAGTACTGTGCTAAAGGTACAGGCTCGAGGCTGCATTTCAGAAATGATGATGCCATTGGTTTTTTTAGCCTATCCCAGCTGGCAGTGGGTGAGAGGTACTTCACCCTGCACAGGTCACCAATCTAATGCAGGGCTACACATAGAGACAAACACCATCCACACTCACACTCATGCCTATGGTTAATTTAGAGTCGTC
This sequence comes from Pseudochromis fuscus, assembly GCA_900323345.1. Lineage (NCBI taxonomy): Eukaryota > Metazoa > Chordata > Actinopteri > Pseudochromidae > Pseudochromis > Pseudochromis fuscus. The sequence goes on from OOFC01018585.1 coordinate 2,064, forward strand.
ATTTCAGCTAACATGCATGTCTTTGAGCTGTGGGGGGAACCAGAGTACCCGGACAAACCCCCCTAGAAAGGCCCAAACTGAGATTCAAACCCAGAACCTTCTGGGCACAGTTTTTGCACAGTTTTGAATGTTAAATGTAATGCTGATTTTTTTTTTTTAAATATAATTTAAACATTGCAATAAAGCCTGTTATTGTACCTTGGATGATCTTTTTAGTGTTTTTTTCTCCACATAGAAACCTGTCATTCTGACTATCACTGTGCAGACTGTGTCGGCTTGCATGTATAAATATTTGTGTGCCACACAGTGATGAAGCAGTGACGATTCTGACCAATAACATTTTAGCACCTGCTCGTACCTGGCCAGTCCCTTTTTTGTATTGGCCTGAGAGCAGGTACTAAAAATTGGTACCAGGTTCCAGGTAGTTTTTGCTAATATGAAATCAAACCAAACCGAGTAGAGTCGAGTCAAGTGGAGGTTCTATGTTTTAGAAAAGCACCAAACGTTGATCATCTATTTCCTGTAAATCCCTTCTCGCTGTTCTGATTGTCACCCCCTCCACAGTGCTGAACTTAACTCGACCTGGTGACTTGTGGTTACTTGTAAGGGGCTTTTTTCACCATAGCAGGATTTCCCTCAATCCATTCCCAGGTTTACATGACACATACTGTAGCTGCTGTCACCTCACAGAAAGTCCTGTGATGCAATGTCTTCCTGCAGTCTGCGTCAGCAGCCACAGTCATCAACTCCTGAAAGTGGGACGGGAAATTAGAGTGGTTGAGGTGCCAGACAGTACACTGATATCATTCAGTGTACACTGATTCATTAAATAATGGGTTGATTGGATGTTGTTTTAAATTTAGAGCATAGGAAATCGTTGAAGAATAGCAGAATTAAAAAGTAAAGAAACTGCTTCATTAGAGTGTAGTTAATCTGATCCTGAAAGTCTGACTTCTGGGAAGGCAGAGCTTAGTTACACTACCTGATTTATTTTCAGTTCACTGGTTGTGGGACACTGGCTCACTGCCCTGTGTGTGTGTGTGTGTGTGTGTGTGTGTATATGTATGAATCCCTCCCTAGAGTCAACAAAGGCGTGCACCTCCCGGGGGGTTTGTAATAGCGACATAGCTATGCTGTGATTGTCACATTGGGAAGAACAGGAAGAAAATGGTAAAGGCTTCAGGAGGTGATGGTCATCCTGATACAGTTGTCTTTTCCCTTCATTAATTAAAGACCCTGCTACTGATCAGTGTTTTGTTCCCACCTCTCCTGGGACAGGACTGAGCCGGATTGCTCTCACCCTCTGCTGCCCTGACTCAGCCCATCTTATAAACAGAGAGTGAGACAAACAAAGCAGATATCTCACTCACTCAGGTTTCCTTCAGACTATGGCTTGGAGCTAGGATTGTTACACCAGGGAAGTGAAAGCTCATTCATTATTCTCTCAGCTCAGATGAAGTTGAGCTGCAGCTGCAACATGGAGGAGCACCTTAGAGCGGTGGTTTTCCTGTCAGTTAACTGATTCATACAACTCTGCCACAGCCCTGCTGTGAAGAGAAAACCACTGGTGAATCCTGCATGGTAGCTGCAGCTAACGGTTATTTTCACCATTGATTCACCTGCTCATCATTATTGAGTATCATGAAACTAATTTGCTGAGAGAATTTGATTGACAGTACATGATGAAGAAAAGCAGTGAAACCTCATGTTTAATGAGCTGAAACCTGAGAACTTTGAGTATTTTTGTTTGAAAATGACTTTATCTTGATGGTTTTGTAATTTTACAGACATGAGAAAGAAGCACATGAGCTCTGAGCCCAGGTTACATTAGGACTCACTTCTTCCTGTTCTCTCTGAAATATTTCCTGTGTCCTTTTCCCCTGAGTTCTCGCTTTGTAAGGACACGATGATTCAGATCAGTACACTAAATATTTGGGTCGCTGCTGTAAAGTTTGTTGGTATCTCACGATCCCACCGGTTGTAAAAAGCAGTCAGAGCTCCTTTGATGACAAGTGTAAATGTCACCAAAATCTTGAAAACCACAGCCACTTTATTGATGCTTTTGTCATCTGTCCTACTATGGATGCAGCTCGCGTGCAGTTGTACACAAACAGCTCAACTCTTTTCTGTTGTTGAGATTAAGTGAAAGCAAAAAAAAAAAAACTTGCTCCACCACTTGAACACTAGGTTACTTCTGATTGGCCCACTGGCTGCCATGGAGACCCTAGTGTGGTGTATGTGGTAAGAAACTGGGGTGTGTGTGTGTGGAAGTGTGTGCATGGTGTATGGAGGCCTGCATTCTTCTGACACACTGTCAGTGAACATACTTCCTATTGATTGTGCAGATTATGCAACTGTAAACCACCCAGAACTGTGGAGGTTGTTGGTTTCACTTCTTAAACTTTACTGTGTGAAAGCCCAGGTGTTCACAACTAATAAACCTGCTAATCCTGTGCCAAATGATCCTATCTGGCTAACTACAGGATTAACTCGTGGCTTTAGACTGTTGTTTCAACCCTGCTGCTGTTAGCGGTGCAGGCTGAGCTCGTCTCGGCTCGTCTCGGCTGGGTCGACCACAGAGTATGACGTCAACCTCATCACAGAATCGTGCTCTTCTCTTCAGATGCAAAACACAGATTAGGTGGCTCTAGATTAACCAGCTGACGTAAAAGTTGATCTATGAATGTGGGTTAAGGTCATTATGTGATATTATTGTTTTATTTATTTATCATTTAACTCCTAAAATTCCAGTTTTAGGTACCTTGTTGTCATTTTTTTTTATTTTTGAAAGTGACCACAGCTTGATATGGGACATGTGGTTTGACATGTTAACCATTATAATAACTGCCTCTCTGAAATACACACAGAATCATTGCACTTCATTTCAGTCTTTCCTTAATTTATGCTGAATACATGCACCAACCATGTAGCATCATGCTTCTCTTCTAAAAGTATGAGCCTAAAACCTTATTAGCAATGCATGGCAGCTGTGTAATAAAATGGTGATAATATGATCAGTGATTGTAGCTTCTTGTTTTAATATCAGCAAAGTGTGAATTAGTGTGGGTGTAATGGAGAAAACCTTTGTACTCAGCCTTGTACTCAGTTTGAATTTTGGTTTTCCAGCAGTGGTGTGCAGCAGTCACATGTTGCAGAAGGAAGTTCAATTCAAAAGATGGTCTGCTGACTTTCACCGGTCAGAGGGGAGAGCACAGTCTTACCAAACAACGTTCAGCTGTTTCATGTGATTCCACAGATAACCACAAGTGGTTGAAAAGTTTAAAAACAGAAGGGCAAGCTACTTCAATATGTAAGGTGACAATAAGCAGGTTGTAGTTGGGCTTGTGTTATCCCTGCTGGTGTGTGAAGTCCCCATTGTGGCAGTTTTACAGTTTCACATGGCAGCCATGTTCATACCACAGACTGTATATCGCAATGGATGAAGAGAGTGGGGGAAAGTGCAAAACCTCCAAGGGCCACTGAAGGCTGGCTCCAAAAAACTCTGGCTCCAATTGACTTAAATTAAAAAATCATCATTTTCAATCCTGAATTATTATTATTTTTTTTTTTCCACAAGTCATTCTGATGACAAAGTTCTGATCTGGTACATCTTAGAAAAAAAAAAAAAGACTAGACGTCCGAAAGATGAGGATCTAGGGGCGTCGTTTGCTGGATCTCATACACATTAGGCAGTGTCCTCGGGTTCAAGGGTTAGACCCACCTCCTCACCCCTCCGTTCGTATCCAAATATCAGCACTTTGGCTGATTATGCTGTCTTTTTAAAGTGCTATATAAATAAAGTTGAATTGAAAAATATGGTCACTTCTGGCCCAAACAACCAACAGGGCCACATTCAAATGTCAAAACGTGAATCCACAAACCAACAGGTGATGTCACACTTGCTCCGTCCATTTCTATAAACAGTCTCTGGTTAAAAACACTATATATTGACAGACTTTCCTCAGTAATAAGGAGTCCTGTCAGAGCACTCCTCCTCCTCTCTGTCCTGTGTGAGAGAGCTGTCTTTGCTGTTGGCTGCACACCAGGGATTTATTGAAGCACTTTCATCTACTGAAGCCTGACGCTGTTAAAACACCTGCACCAACAACATTCTCACTTTCCTGTGCTTCTCGGCCCGCTCTGGTTATCTTGACGACACCCTTTGCTACAATCATCACTTTCACTTCCTCTCACTGCTCGGTGGAAATAGAAACAGATGGACAAATAGACAGATAAGGGAATGTTTTAATATGAAAACCACAAATTAGAATATTTTCCTGTGTAGGAAGTCTTGCTTACAGGTTGTCTGACTAATGTCCATGGCAGATAAAGGAAAGGAGCTGTGTGCTCCTGTGGTGGGTATTGGGTGTCACTGTGTACAGTCGAGTGCGGAAACAGTAGCTGCAGGTCGAGGGTTAACAGTACAGGTGTAGATGACTCTGGTAGAAAGTTGAAACTGAGTCTGAGCTGTTTGCTCAGTGTTGAAGGACTCCCTGTAGAACCAGTGCACTGTCATTATTGCTTTCTAGCCGCAAGGACTTGGCAAACATCATGAGAGCGATGTAACGCAGTCCTGTTTGCTCTCAGGATTGGAACTCGGGCTTCGATAATTGTGCAACTTTCACTGCAGGCATCTTATTTGAGTCATCGTATTAGTTGTTATGTTTTTGCTTTTTACTATGATAGTTTCTTCTGATGCCTTCTCTGTGTTTTTTTAAATGTTATTGCTCTGATGTGGTCAAAAAATCCATTTTTAATCTTTAAATTGAACTGCAAAGGTGAAAAATGTGACATCGTTTGGTTTATCCACCAAAGTGAAAACAGACTGATCTGGATGAAAGGAGAGAGATCTGCTGCTGATGAACAAAGCAGCTTTCACTCTCCTTTGCACTGAGTGTCCCTCTCATGTGTCAGTATGTGTGTGTGTGTGTGTGGTGTATCCTGCCTGGATGACACAGTTAACCTGACTCAGGAGGTGGCCAACCAATCTTCCTGCAGCTCCGGCAGCATCCAGCCCGGTCGTCAGTAGCTGTGTTTATTCTGCTTTACAGAGCAGCTTGAAGTGCGAGGGTTACAGCATCACTTTGACAAAATGCTGGTTTGTCTTTCCTCCCTTGTACCAAATGTTCCCACAGAGGAAAACAGGTTGTGCATGATACTACTGACAGCTCCTTCAGTGGGAGGAGGTGGACACAGCGCCGCCATGTGGACAAATGTGAGAACAACACATGCCGATTTGCTGTGTTTGTTTCCTTCTGTTGTGCTTTACTGTTACTGTTGTGTTAACATTAATAATGGTAGAAGTAATGTGATTAAACAGCTCATCTCAGTCTGAGCATTCAACTTTTTTTTCCTTCTAAACTTTAAATTGAGACCTGAGGAACAAACAAGTTGGCTGTGTCCTTGGGTTTAAGGGTCAGACCCGCCTCCTTACTCCACCCTTCATATCCAAATATGGTCATTTCTGACTCCAAACAACCAAGATGGTTCAAATACCAAACTACTAGTAACAAAACAGATGTCCACAAACCAACAGGTGACATCACGTCACCTTCGTCCACTCTATATTCAGTCTATAGATCTGAGGAAGGATTGCTGAGTTGCATTATGGGAAATGTAGGAGCAATTTAGGACCTTGGCTGGTATGGAGTAATCATCAGGATACTTCAGTCTCTCCTTTGATTTTTTTGACCATTCTTGTGTCAATCAGTGTCCTGTGAGTCCTCCACCTTAACATGCTGCTATAACAGCATTTGAAAATGATGGGGTGTTTGAAAATGTCCTGTTTTCTAGTGACTACATTTTTTCATTTAATACACTTACTCACTGGATTCTTGAAGCTCACTCTTACTTTTCTGTCAACTACACACACACAGCTTTGCTTTGGCTGTCTGAGCTTGTGTTGACAGAAACTAAACACTAGAGGGCAGTAGTTCTTCATTTAGACATCAGGCTGTACTCTGCCCACTTTAATACACTTTTCCTGTGTGTGTGTTTCCAATGGTAGCTTTCCAGTTTATAGGAATAACTTTGTAAACAGACAAACTGTGTCTTATCTCCTCTCTGGGCTGGTTTCATGCTTCAAAACAACCTCCCCGTGCAAGTGTGCATCTGTGAAATTGAGAAAAATTAAACTTGTTTGTGCAAGAAAGAAAAACATTAATGGTGAGCAACCTGCTTGAATAAAACATGAGGTGCTTTAAAGTGTGCACGTTTGAGCTCATGTTTGTGATTGTGTGTGTGTGACGGGGCAATTCTCCTTATCTGGTGTCTGTCCAATCACAGCATGATTCAGACGATTTCCACATTGACCTCAATAGATCAAAGTGAATACAGCTGGCACGGGATGAATACTCTCCCTCTCTGTGTAGCACTCCCTCTGTCTCACTCTCACACATTTTCTTCGATGTCTTTGTCCCTTCCTCTGTCTGTCTCCTCGACACACACAGGATGAGGATTGTGTTTAAGGAAGCACTATCTTATCACAAATCAGACGCTGGTTTTAATATAGAAACAGCCGTCACACACTCACACAGATATGCCACAGTTCCCTGCTAGACGGGCTCGTTCCACATAATTGGATGGTGAAGGGGTTAGGGAGGGAGGTCCAGGGTAAGTGAGGTGAGAGGGGGGATCTCGCCCGAACACACACACAGCAGAAAAGCTGATGTGAGAGTTAGTGAGGAATCAAAGATGGAGCTGTTGGATGAATGACTCTCTGTGTATTTCACATTGATAAAAAGCAATGCAGTGATTATGACAAACGCAAGAGGGAAGACAAATGACTTACTTGTGCGTTTGAGATTAAAAAAAAAGAAATCCCAGGGGGCTTATCACACCATTTCACTTCAAAATTAAAGCAACTAGCAGACGATAACAAAAAGAAAATACGCCCCAGATGATTTCAGGCATTCCCATTTAACAAGCAGACGTTCATCATCAGTGGTGCACTCTGGGCTTTTTAATAATGCATAGTCACTGCCCGTCCCCGCTGCCATCTCCCCTAACCCCCAAAACAAAGGGATGTGTGGGAAAAACATACAGCTACACAATATCGTCATCAATCTCCAAGGAGAGTGGGCACACTTCCTCAGAAATGACTGTGGAGAGGGACATTCATTGATCTTAATTTAATTTAATGATGAGAAAATACTGTCTGTATTAAAATATTTTAATATCATAAAAATGTGTGTTGGAAAGTCTGTGATCTGTTTTGTGGAGGGTGATTTTTTTAGACCCACTCTGGTGTTATTTCCACTTACAAACCGGTGTGTAGTTGGACACAATAACCCACTTTAATTCAGTGACTGTTTTCTATCTGACAAGAACCAGTTTCATTGTTTCTCATTGTCATTTTCTGTGGTATATTTGTGAATCCTGCTTCACTCCAGCGCTTCATTAGGCTTTTTTGAAGCCACTCACATGGAAACACAGCCGTCTGCTTCCAGCCCCGCTCGCTCTCATGTACGCACACTAACCAGTAGAGCTGCTGGAAATTATTTTTTGAAGTGTTGGTGCAGGGGGAGCTGGGAGGAGGCGGGGGATGTGGGATCAGTTTGTTGAAAGGAACAGATCAGGCTTTTATTTGTTTTTTAATCGTATTTACTTTACTCTCATCTTCCAGTGAGCATTCAAAGGGTACAGTGGCACAACATACACTCACACACTGCCATCCCTCTTGGGGCCGACCCCCTCACCTCCCACCCCACCCATCATCCAATCATCCCCCAGGCCTGTGGTTGGGGTCGAAATGTTGGAAGAGTAAAATAAAAACCAGCGGGGTGGAGTGAGGTGGGGCAGGGGGTATCTGGGTAGAACAGAGAGGATGGAGGGGTGGCAGAGTGGTGGATGGCAGTTTGATTGGCTGGTGGGATCCTGTGATGCTTAATTACACACACACACTGTCACACATTGGCCAGTCAGTGACCTCATCACCCAACATCCTCCAGGCTTCACGACCAGAAATCTTCATCAAGGGAAATTTGAAACAGATTTGCTTAAATGTCAAAATGTGTCTGTGTGTTTTTACTGGTTGATATAATGAATCAATCAGCCGACATCCTGTGAGTTGAAGCTTGGACATTTGCATTTCTGGACCCTGTTTGTCTGGTGGGTATTTCCTGTGAATCATTTGATCCACAGGGGAGAGACACACACCATATTTTAATAACACAATAGTGAAGGCCACAATTATTTTAATGGCAGTCGATGGGCCTGCTGGGATTAATTAAGAGCTGTAATTCCTCATCTCGCACCTCCATGTGGTCGTAAGACTTGAGATGCCTTAGTTTACTCAAAGGAGGTATTTACTTTTTACTTTTAGTGGTAGTGGTTCACAGTGGTTCATTTGATTAAACAGGATGAGTTGTTTTTATCCAACATTTTGTAGTTTTACCCAGTATTTTATTGTTTTTCCCCAAGATTTTGTTGTTTCTATGCTCATGTTACAGGGTTAATCTACCCAGCATGTAGTTAGTCCAATATTTACCCACTGCTGGGTTAAAATAACCCATTTTTTGGGGGGATGTATAGATTTTCATTGTGAAAACAATCACACTCCACAACACTTTTGAAATGATATCTTCCAATATGGCATCTGTTTTATGTCTTTTTTTACTTACTTCTAGTTCGAACTTCCTGAATCCGAAGCTGTTTTCTCAGGACACTCAGTGGAGCTTATTTTAAGTGGTTCAAAGATGACTTATCAAGGTGGCTCATTAAACAGGCTGCAGATAGATTTCCAATAGAAAACCATGTCAGTAAGTCCCGGGCAGACGTCCCACTTTGATTTTTGCAAAGCCTAAATATGCCTCTGAGCACCACTCAGCACAACGATCCAGTGATGTCCTTTGTTCACGTGGTAACCGCTCACACTGGGATGACATGCATGATCAAAGAGAACCATTGATTTCTTTCTATTCAGATTTTTTTGTGTTGTAGTCTATATTTCCTGCCGCACTGAGTAATGATGTGTTGGCCTTTTTTGTTTTGCGCCCACAATAGTAACACACACACACACGCTCAGGCGAGTCTTTACAAATATGTAAAATGTAGAAGATACTATGAGTGGATCTCATTGAGGGAACCTGCACCATGTTGGATGAACACATCTTCTTTCCCAGGAAAAAACGATTTCTATATGGAGGCGTTTAAAAATATGATAGC
>OOFC01018585.1:12079-26009 GCA_900323345.1 Pseudochromis fuscus
TTGCATTTACATGTTTGTTATATTCAACTGTTTCTGAGTTATCACAGTGTCACGTGTTTTCCCGCTCCCTTCAAGATTTGAGTGTGTCTGTGTGTGTGTGTGTGTGTGTGTGTGTGTGTGTGTGTGTGTGTGTGCTTAAACATGGCATGTGTGTTCCCTTTGTTTGGGTGTTCCCCTTAAATGATGAGGTATGTCAGGGTTAGGCACCTAGTTGTGATCATTAAGGTTTGGGGAAAAGAGTCTGGATGATGAAAAAAAAAAGTCCTCCCAAAAATAACCATACAAACGTGTGTGTGTGTACGTGCATGTGTGTGTGTGTACATGCATGTGTGTGCCTGTGTGTGTGTGTGTGTGTGTGCGGAACACCCTATTGTCCCAGATTTAAGACAAAGGAGGCGTAAGGCTGTACAGTACATCAATCTATTTTTGATGAAGTGCCACTCACCAACCCTGTGTTCTCCTCCGCCTGCTCAGCTTTCCCTTTACATGAACCTGTGTGTGTGTGTGTGTTTGTGTGTGTGTGTGTGTGCACCCGCTATTTAAACCATGAGTTTGTGATTGTTTTTCTGTCATGCCTGTATGATTTTTTTCCACCATGATAATGACACATTTATATTCATTAATAACCCTGACATACATTAACATGCAGGCTTACATTAAATGCCGTGAGACACGTACACACTCGCGGATATGACCTCTGGCTAGATGAACTCTCAGGGTACCCTGTCGCTGTGTGTGTGTGTGTGTGTGTGTGTGTGTGTTTCCCCCAGCTGGCACATACGAGCTGTGTGCAGCCAGACAAAGAGCGGCGCTCGGGGCCCGGTGCTCTGCCTGTGGAGGTGGGGGTGAGCGAGCAGCGGTGGGGTTCCTCCTGTCAGCCTTTGTGTCCTAATTGAAGTTTTTCTGCCTCTCAACCCTCCTGTCTTTCCCTCCACCCCCTCCACCCTTGCTGGTTAGAGGAGGACGGATGGGGGGAGGAGAGGACCTGACGGAGGTTTGAAGGCAAGGTTTCATATCTGGCTTTGTTGCCGCTGGCACGATGTGTGTCTCTGATTGCCCTCCTCTGTAGCACATGCCTTCATAAACACAGAGGGAGTTTAGTCCTGATGAAAAGCTGCTGTTTGGTGATGCTGTCAGTTGTGTTTCTGCGAAGCAGGATGCAGCAGGGGAGCTGATGTGTTAACAGGCTAATAGGCCCATTAAACCTGATGGAGAGATAATTGGAAAATCAGTAAAGCTGACTATGAAATGACAAAATATTGATTTGTCGGCTTTTGGTTGTATTACAAGAAAATTTAGTTGTTTGGAGTTTACTGAAAATTGTCATCATTGAATTGCAGATATTGTCCTAAAAATAATGATTTAACATCTACGAACATATTTGGAGTGGCTTTACACTGACATCTAATGTTTTAAAATCTTTCCCTGAATAAAACTCCTGCTGGTGTCCACAGTGGATACACAAACATCATCACATCATCAGTTGAATTCAAGAAAAATGATCTGCTCCATAGTTGTTCAGTGTGTTTTACTACTTGCCAGCACTGTCCCTATTGTATCAGCTGATTCAGTCCATCAGTATTCAGCTCTGTCCAGCCACCTCTACACAACACACACACACACACACACACACACACACACACACACACACACACAAGCTCACGTGTGTGCGTCTCTTTCATGTTCTTCCAAATTGTGTGTCTGTGAGGACGAGGGGGGCATAACGAGTTGCCAGGGGAACAGAAGACTGGACTCGCTTAAAACATGACACGTGAACCAGTGACTCCCTCTCTCTCTCTTCTTCTTCTTCTTCTTCTTCTTCTCTTCCTCACTGAACTGAATGACTGACTCTGTTTCACACAAAGCGCCTCATTGTTGTGTGTGGCAGTGGAGCGGCAGTGATCTTGGGCTGTTCATGTAGTGCAGCAGCTACTATTAAGCATCAAAAACCCTTTGAAAGTGACTCATTTCATCATTACCACCAGTGACGCTTTGTTCTGTTTTGTGCAAAACTGTGTTTCAATTAGATTTTTCTTTGTTAACAAAATATAAACTTTTACTTGAACTTGACATTATTTCTTTTCTTTTGGTTTCTTTTTTTAATTTGTGTGCATTTTGAACATGTTTTAGTAATTTGATTAAATATAAATACACCTGAGTGGACTGGACACAGTTTTAAGAGTGCTGATTCCTGCTGTGTCTTCAAATGTGATTTTTTTCTTGAGGTGATAGTTTAGTATGTTATGGTCCTTTTGTAGCATGTGACAAGCTCACAGATAAAACGTACATGTTGTGTTATGTTGTTTTTCTTTCAGTAACTTTTACCTGGTTTAAATTAAGGCAGAACACAACAAAATAATTGCATCTTAAAAGTCAGGTTGTCCAGATTTACTGTGTGCAAGCTCCACAAGAAATGAATACAGTGCAAGTAACTTTGGATTTCAATCTGTGGTGTAACTTAAAGAGAGAAGATTTGTCAGTTAATGCACAAACCTGGTTTGTTCAGTCATTATGCACCGCTGCTGAATTCCTGCCTTTGCTCTAAGACACAGAGACAGAGACGGAGAGAGAGGCTGATGAGGCGTTCGCGCAGAATCACCAGAGTGAGGAGGGGTGGATGGGAGTGAGCGAGCTACCAAAGAGAGAGAGAGAGAGAGAGGGAGTGCTTCTCTCTTCCCCTAGCAACGGTCGGCGGTGTCCGTCTCCAGCCTGTTGTTTTCTCTCTCAGACACACACACACACACACACGTCTCTCACTCCTTCTCCGGCTCGCTCTGCCCGTCAGCCTGTTGGACCCCGGGGTGTCTTTTGACATTGTTTTTTTTCCTCCAAATGCTTCCGTTGGCTCGTCCCTGCGAGATGAAGGCTGTTTTTCAAGGATAAGGGGGAAAAAGAAAAGAAGGCAAACGCGTAAAAGCAGCAACAGAAAAAAAGGACGTAAGAAAGAAGCAGAGTGACTTGAGATAGGGAGAGGAAAGGAGGATGGAGCCCCTCAGTGCTCGTGGCCTGCCCCGGCTCTCCTGGATCGACACCCTCTACAGCAGTATGTATCTCTCCATCCATCTGTTTACTCCTCTCCACTCATCGCTTCCTATTTGAGCTCAGCTTTACCTCTAGCCATTTTACACTGCACTCCCCCCCCTCCTCCTCTTCTTCATCTCATGCGCTGCCTGTTCTTGTTACAGCCACAGCTACATACACACAGTCAACACTTAACATTTTCTCAGGACTTCCAATTAGTCTGCATCATCGTGGCTGTCTATAACAAGACGGTGCACCCCCCCACTTTATTCTTGCCTGTGTTTATAGTGATAGTGGTAACAACTCATGTCTGCTGCTGTCAGGCTTTCTACTGCCAAGGGGGCGCAGAAGCAGGGGAAGCCCAGAGATGAATAGTGCGATGGAGAGTGAGTCATGCTTACAACCTGGAGGTAGAACTTTATGTTCCATCTTATCGAGGACAGATGCTCTCTGATGTTGAATTTTTAATCCGGTCTTTATTGTGGTGTTGATGCTGCGCTGCAGACGTGTCCTACTGTACGCTGTCACCGTGGGATCAGCTGTTAGCCGGGCTCTCAGGTGCTGATGCTGATGAGTGAACAACAATCCACTCTCTCCTGAAGTCGCCTGACCTTGATCTGTAAAAATGAGCTGGATTTCCATAAACAAAAAAAACAAGCAGTGGTTTTGCATGCCGTATGTGCTCGTGGCAACAATACGCACATCCATTCAGGCTCAGCTGTGAGCTCTGTTGGTGTGTTATTGAGGTGCAGTGTGTCCTGTGTGTGCTGGGAGTTTTGGGCACATGACACAGTCCTTTGGGATTTGCTCTGCTGTGTCACTATTGTTACCATGCCTTAATCTGCAGGGAGGGAGAGAATAGAGAGGAAGAGGGAGACAGGGGCTGGTGGTGTTAGAAAGAAAAACAAAGTACAAGCTTTTTGTCTGAAGTGTATTCAGTGGGCAGCTGTTGCTCAGGTTCTTCAGAGAGGTCTCGATGGATTCAAGTGATAATGTCGGTGCTGTGTGGAACAGGTGGTTTATTTGGAGAATTGCGAGTAGTCAATGTAAGTGTCAAATTTGGTCGGTTGTTGTTGGACATTTATCTTTTTGCTGACTGAGGTATTACAATAAATACCACCAATGTTGGACATATTTTTTGATGGTTATTTTACTTTCAGAAAGGATTTAAAGACATAGTTTAATTATTTGCTTTCTTACTAAAAGTTAAGTGTGAAGATTGAAACCACTCTCATGTATATACACGCCTGTAAATTGTTGTTAAATTCATATTTCTATATGTATCATCTCTATATTTCTGAATTTTTCTTTAAAATTATTTTCCAGTCCTTGTTGTTCTATATACATGCAGCTATATTTTTCTGTCTGTATACGTCTGTCTTATGTAGCATATACATACATTTGTGTTAAATTCATATTTCTATATTTATTATCTCAACTTTTTTTCTAAAGTCTTTTTTTCTGTTATTTTTCAACTTATCTTGCCGCTGTGACTAAGCCATTTCCCCAGTGTGGGATTAATAAAGCTTATCTTATTTTAGCTTGGCTTATCTTAGCTTAGCTTACGTCTGCATGCTAAAGCTAATTAGCTTTAACTTACCGTTACGATAGGAAGTGGATGAAACCGCTCGTCTGGTTCTATTCAAAAGGTTAACATCAAAAATGTGGTTTGTTTAATCCATGTGTAAAAGTGAAATGTTTAAACAATCAGCTAGTTTTTAGTTGTCTGATTTTGCAGAGAGATAAATGATGTAGAAAATAAAAAACAGAACAGCACTCACAAAATTTGTAAAACTATAAACAGTAAAAGAAAAACACACTGAAACATTTCTTGCTTCTTGCTTTTAGTGATTTGAACAATTTTAATTCGTAACAATAATGATCATAAGAGAAACAAACTGAAGATTTGTAGTAAGCTAGCCTTCTTCCACAGATGTAGACTTCCACAGTAAACATGCAGAAAAGAGCTGAGTATTGGCTACAGTTATTGATCCTCTCTTTGCAGGTCATAATTGAGAGCATCCCATTTCAGTCTTTGTGCAAAGCTAACTGCCAATTTCTAAGCTAATCAGTCCTAATATGTAGCTCGTGAGAATTAATCTTTGTGTTTCCCAAAATGTCAGATTCCTCCTGTAATGTTTTCCATGTACCAGTAACTGTGAGGTGTGTATTCTTAGCGGTGAATACATTAGTCCAATTTTCAAAAAATGGATCAGGTCATTGTAACTGTATGATAATGAATTCTCCATCACCAGGGACTGTACAGTGGACTATTTTAATACACGCTATTTTGGTTGTGGCATTTCTGTGATGGTGTGTTGCACTGAGAGACACACGATTATCATCACAACAGACTCCACATCCAGGCTTTATTATCAACCTATTCTGAGGGGAAAGGGCCACAGTCTTTTTATTTATGCACCTAACATTTCGTCATCTTCAGCTTTCCACCATCCTTTTTCCCACTTCTATCCTTTGTGTGCTAGTGTGTATTTTGTGTAAACAAGTCAGTGTGTGCAGGGCTGTACTGAACTGACCCTCCTCCTCCGCGCAGGGAGGTAAAAACACACACCGCTGCTTTTGTGAGGGCTAAGTGTGCCTCCTCATTACCAACACACTGACCCTGAAACAGCCCATTCACCAGTTCACAGAAGTACACAACAGAGCTAACTGTAGAAGAGGACTCGTACCTGGTTGTTAATGGTGTATGACGACCACTCCCACCCTTCCTAAACCTTCTGTACTGAAGCTTTCTCTGAATTACCAAACACGAGCCTGTAATTGCATCCTTTCTCTTCCACCACTGAAACTGTGTTAATGGCCCAATGTTAAGCAGTTGACCACACATCCTCAACTCCCTGAGTGGAGTGGGAGTGGACGCGCAAAGCCACATCAGTGTTGTTTCCCCAGGAGGCTGCTGTTAGTTCAGGCCACAGCTTTCTCCTCCACTGCATTTTTTTTTTTTTTTTTTAATATTAAAACAATTATAGCCACATGGTTACACACTCCAATTATAAATATAAGAAGTGTGTCAAGGTGCAGAGCTGCTGAGAGCCGCTGCACTCACATACAGTGTAAGTACACAAACACAAAATCACCAAGCCTGACCCTCTCATCAGTCATCCTCTGCCCCATTTGTCCGGTCAGCAGCATAAGTGGTAGACTCCCAGACGGCTATTAAAGTGTGTGTGTGTGCTCGTGTGTGTGTGTGTCGGTTACAAATACTTCAACAAACCCTGTTATTTTCCCCTCATCCTTTCCACCTGCTTTTTGTCTTTCTTCTCTTTTTTAATCTGAGTGGTTGATCACAGTCTCAAGTGTTGGAGTTAATTAGTTTTGTTCAGTTTTTCAGCAGCGTAAAAGGTTTTTTTTTTTTTCTACCGATGATCTGATTTTGGCAGCATTTTATGTTGCTGCTGCCGCTGTCTCAGTTTTCTCTCTTAAACCCTTTACTCCATCAGTTAGCTTAGCATCGTGCATTGTATTGGTTGTTTTATTTTTATGACAGTTGCGTGGTTTGTGTACGTTGAAAATTTTGCCGAGCTGCTTTGTACATTTGTGCCTATCATTGATAAAAACATGTTGCTTTGTTTTTCCTAGTTATCCTATGATTCAGACCCATGGATATATATTTTTTTGGAATTTTAGACAGGATAAAAAGACTGTGTTGCCTCAGGGTTGAGCAGTTTCATCAAATTGGCCCTTTGCAGCCACTGACCTGAGACCATTTGTTACACAACTTATTCAGTGGGCTGTCTGGATGGTTGTGAATAAAAAAGGAACAATGGTTCAGTGAAGGAAAACAGTAGTCATTGACAAAGTGCTCTGCACTGAATATGATTCCAGTGAATCACTAACAGTTTCCTTTATTTCAGTTTCATAGAAAACCCCTGAGCTTTCCAGGGAGTATTTGCCTCCAAGCCCATCACTTATGTACTTGAACTGTGGTGCCTTCGCCACCTCAACAGCCCGAGTGGCAGACGGACCCTGACTCCGTCGTGCCGCACCGTAACCTTCAGAGAATTAGCCAGCCTCATCTCTGACTCGCTTCATTGCCGCGTGCCACTAAAGCAACATCAAAGGCAAAGCTAGATTATGTAATAACCAGAATATGGGCGTTTTGGCATGGCAGAGCAGAGGTGGCACGTGCACATGCAGAGACATACGCGTGCACATATGTCAAAATGATTTTCCCTAATCCGAGTCACAGCGAGGACGGTTCCAATTTATGTGCAGCTCTGTGGAAGCTTCAAAAAAAAGAAAAAAAGTCGTTTTGGTGCATTCCTGTGCTCCTGAGTGAGTGCTTGAGTTCAGCCCAGCAAACCGTGATAAAATATCTCTAAGTGAGTCAGGGTGCACCACGTTACAGCTTGTAAAGGGTTAACACGGTGCTGCATAATCCCGACTTTGTGCTGCCAGGATGTGCAGATAGTAATATGGAATTACATGTTTGTGGTGAGAAGTAATCTGCTGCCTGTCCCGTTACCATCCAACTAGTGCACTCTAATCATAAAACACATTAATGTGGTGTTCACTCATAGGTCACAGAAAGTTCAGATCTGGACATCAGAGTGGATCCTGTTTGGATCAACTCAAAGACTTCCTTATTATACCTTATTTACTGGAGCAGAAATCCTCTACATGTGGAAAAGCACACACATCACTGTCACTTTAATTGCATCTTGACGAGACACCTATGTCTTGCTTCATTGCTCATCTGTTACTTCAGTTTTGATGTTTTTTAATGTGGCAATTAGGACTTTAGACCCCTTAATTGAAAAGATTATGTGGCGCTCGTATTCAGAATGGCATTAATGAAAATGAGACAGATGGTAACAGTTTTCATCGCACTGGGTTTCTCAGGCTGTCAGACTTTTGCCTCGGTTCCCCTCCGCAGCACATAAAGTGTAATGGATGGACTTCAGTGCTGGCTCGCAGCTCCTGGCTCACTCCGACCCAGTCCCAGTTCTGTCTTTAAGTGTTTAATGTTAGTAGTTAGTTGGCTTCCTTCGGCAAACGGGGGCACGGCGAAGTGATTCTGGATAGCTTCCCGGCCGAGTGTTGTCGGGGACTTTAATACAACCAGGGATGTCTCATTTATCACACCCTACAAATCTATTTTGACCAAACTACCCAGCCCTCTCCTTCTCAGTCTCTGTGGTTCTCCCCTCAAGTGCCAGCAGAAACTGATCCAAATCAATGGGATCTAATAGTGTTCCCAAACATGTCAGTTGTGGCCTGACCGCAGAGAGGAACACAACACAATACAAGACAAAAGTGCCACTTAAACCCCTGCTTCACTGCCAAGGTGCCAGGTTTTCTCTCTTGGTTCACTGTTGGAGGGCTGGTGTATTTATTTAACTTTCATTATTTAAACTGTCATAGGAAGCAAAAGGCTTTTACTTGTGTATTAACAAGTCCATGAACCTTTTCTCACTTTCCCACCTGCCGATGGGGTCGGCTTTGTGCCGAGGAGCAAACATTTGCAATTGTAACGGCAACGGACAAACAAACTTGTGTGCCTATAGTAAAACAGGCCCTGTTTACACTTGGTTTTAAAATGCGTCTCGGGTGGTTTGATCACAAGTTTACAGCATCTTTGTTTACACCAGGATTTAACATGTTGCACACTACTGCAACATCAGTACCTGCTTACAGTTTTACATCATGTGACAGTTTTTGTTAATAGTTCATGTACAGGCTGTTCCAACTGTTTCAGGTGAGAGGACAAAGATGTTTACAAGTTGAAAATGAGCGCAGGACGGGAAGAAGAAATGCAAGAAAACCGTTGGTTTTTGGTCCTGTGTCGATGACCTATTTTCTGTTGCATCCTTACATCAGGACTCATTGGGGTTCATACTACAAAACCTATGTGGTCAAATGTGTCCCAGACCAAGTCCACATGTGGTTTGAGTGATTGGACCACAAGTAAACAGCACTAAAATCGAAGTGTAAACAACCACCAAGGTCATGGAGATCTGATCTGATCACCTGCAATGCATTTTAAAACCAGGTGCAAATAGGGCCAGAAGGTCTGATTTACGTTCTAATCATTTGATTACTTCAGAACTATTGCTGCTACCACATCGCACATTTAATGCATAGACATATATCTCAGTCAGAGTTATGCTGTGTACGACTGAAACTATGTTATGTCTTCAATGTCTTCCCACCGTTCAGTCTCCTCCATTAAACTGATCAATAGATGAATCTGTTCCTTCCTTTCTCTGTACTGTAGCTATAGAAACAGACATTTAAATCCATTGTTACACACACAGGCACACATACTGTGAGGGAGAAAGGATCTGAGTCAGCCCAAAGCAAAGCACTGTTGTTATGTAATACAGTCATCTCTGCTGCCTCTTCAGTGCCAGGCTTCTCTGCTTTGTGCTTAAGCATCTTCTTCCCATTGGGTCTGTTAGAGAGACTGTGCTTATGTAACGGGCTTCATGTTCTCTTCTCCAAAACAGTCCAGAAACAGTCGCATGATGCTGCCGGACCAAATGCTCCATGGTTTGATTGTCTGGTTTAATGATGCTGGAAACAACAGTTTAACCATTTACTGGATGCTCTTAAGTAAGACCTAAAATCTCTTTGTTACCAACAGATACAAGCTCATTATTTATTTGATTTATTACAGATATTATTCAAGCATCATGTCTAAGATCCAGAACACATTGCATTTAATGTGAGTACACCTGCTTGTGTTGTGACTGCCATAGAGAAGCCTCCATGTACTGGTCCTTAACTCCCTCACAATAGATTTCTATTGTTCATAGTTTGTTAATTGTCTACAGTATTCTTTGAGGAAACCATCATTTACAGTCACACACAGTTAGAGTAACACCCCAAGGAGGCAACCACATTAAAACCAAGTTATAGATAATTTCCTATCGTTCCAAGTGAGTGAGTCCAGCTGACAGGACTGAGAGAGAGATCTGGCACTAAGTCATTACACTAACTTCAGCTGCTCACTCGCCAGCACCCCTGCTGTGGCTCCGCTGTACCACGGCGACCCGGGTTCACTCAGTGACAACCTTGTGAATAATGGATGAAGCTTTTGGCTCGTCTTGTTATGTTGTTGTGGCTCTTCCACACACGGAAACAAGCAAAGTATCTAAATTATTTTAAAAGCTAAATCTGAGGTTGCAGAACTGTTGGTTTATTGTAAGCATACGCTATCAATCTCATAATGTCTTTCCATAATCATTTTTATTGTATGACATGAATTCACAAAACAACAGTTTACCTGAGAAACCATCAGCGTTTCTTGTTTTATGTTTTTAATAATGATCTCTTGCTGTTTGATATTCTTGTTTTATTGTGACTTGACATAAAAACGAATAATAGTTTCGCCCCAGGAACTTTTTTTTTCCTCACAACAAAGCGGGAGTAAATTTATGTTTCTTCCATGACCTGCTGTGTGTTTTTCTGTGTAGTAATATTTCCTCTCATTTGTTTGAACACACATTAAACGAAGGAATAATAACACCACGTTGAACCTCTTTTTTTATTCTTCACAGGAATTGCTCTGTGAACCTAAAATATAATCTACTGTAATAGGTCAAATTGAAATATTAGCCCCTTTCAGTGCTGAATGTCTCGCTGTGTTCACGTGGTTGAAGCTCCGAGTTCCTTTGTTGTGCTTGATGTTAGAGGGTGTGTCATGTGTCTGAGTGTGTTTGCGTTCTGTGAGTCTGTAGGGACCTTCACCATGTCCTGAGGGCGTAGAGCTGTGTGTGTGTGTGTGTCTGGTATGTTACTATGGACAACAGTCATCCTGTAGGGCGATGGTAACCACCAACCTCTTCCTCTCCTGCCACCCATGCCCTGCTCGCCCCAGCCAATCGGTGGCGAATAACTCCTCTGCCTCGGCCAATGGTGCGGCTGGCATGTTTACATGCTCCCGGAAGGCAGGGCGATCATTAAGCATTCAGGTTAGTCGAGCGGAAGAGAGAAGAGGGGGGTGAGAGTGGGAGACCGGAAAGGGAGATGAGGCCATTATGAGTGGAGAGGGTTGATGGATGCACTCGAGAAACAACCAGCCAGACTCAGGTGAGCTAACACACATAGTTCCCATATGTCACCTCAGGTTTTCTTAAATGAGCTCACACCACATCCCTAAATCATAAACTGTATACATGCCACATGTTTACAGCTTGTATTAGAAACTGTCAAACCAAGCATCCATTAACCTGCAGGCAGTCCCCTCTTTATCTCTCTCTCTCTCTCTCTCTCTCCACTCCTTTGTGTGTGTGTTTGTATGTTTACATGTGCGTTTGTGTGTGCACGCCATTAAAGATTAATGGCCCCAGTAAGCGTTGGCCTTCTGGTCTCAGTGTGCTGTCTTACAGCTCGGGTCAAAAGAAGATGTTCACATTCAGCCTGGCTGTCTCTGTGGCATTACAGAAACCCTGGGTGAGAAGAAAGAGCTCGGAGGCGGGTGGAGGGGTTAATAAATCTTGTGAGAGGTGTTTCACAGGAGCAGGTGGGAGTACAATGTATAGGCAGGGGAGTTTGGGATGATGAAACAATCTTATGAGCGGCAGTGTGGTGGGTTGGTTTGCAGGGAGAGCAGAGGCATTCATGCTTGTTTCTTCAGCATTTGCTAACTTTTTTATTTATGTTTCGAACCCGTTGTTTAATCTCTTACTCTGTTGTCGCCATGTCTTCTATAGGAGGCCACTCTTTTAAATCCACTTGTTATTCACCACTTAACTGTGACCTTTTGTACACTGACCAAACTCTGAATCAATCAAGTCATATTCACAAGGTCTCTCTCCACTCACTGTGTGTGTGTGTGTGTGTGTGTGTGTGTGTGTGTGTGTGTGTGTGTGCGCCATGCATCTACACACACCACACTGCATGGCCTTGTGTGCCGAGCGCTCTCACAGTTTATCAGGCATCGAGCTGCCTCCCTTTGCATTCTCTCTTATCTCTGCTGTCACTCTTTCCAGGGTCTCTTTTAATAGAAATCCCTTCAAAATAAACTCCTTCAACAAACACTGAGGTCAGCCTCATTGTCTGGAGAGTCTTTGGCTGCATTTGCATTTCGTGCACATCTGTGTGTGTGTACGCAGGAAAACAGGATGGTTGGTGATGTTGGCAACCTTGTTGTTTTTACAGCTTGGCAGCTATGAAGCTGTAACAGTTGGCTAATGTTTGGTGAATATGAGCAGAGACCAGAAATCTGCAGAGGCCAGTTTCAATTAAATTTGCAGTGTGTGCTTTTTCATTTATTTTTTTCATTTTTTATTTTTGTTGAAGAAGAAGCCACTCTTTAATGATTTTCTATTTGCAGGTGTTTCTCTTTATACCTGCACTTGTGCCTTCAGTTCCCAGGGGACAGACATAACAGGAGATTATTGTCAGCTCCCTCTCTCTGCAGGCTGTGTTCACCCTGATTTAAGTATTTTTGCATTAAAAAAAAATGCTACAGTGGTCAATAAAATGCATGCAAACGTGCACATTCTTGGTGGATTACTTTGCAGTTTGATCCATATTTACTTTGCAATCATTGTGAAGAAAGATAAAATAGCTGCTGGTCTGAGAAGTGAGAGAACAAACGATTGGGCAGTGTTTTAGTAGCTGGTAAGCAGTTTATTACAGAAAGATGTTTTTCTGACTGGACTTTTTCAGATCTTTTTTTTTTATTGTCAGACTTCCACTTTACAATTTACCAACATAATAAAATCTAGTGTGGCTTTCAGTCTAAATCCTGACATTGATATAGTCTCATACTCTCTGCCTACTTCCTGCTCTTGACATTGTTTAAATGTGCCATCATTACAACTTTCTATTCCAGAAACTTTCTTCTCAAAGCAGCAACTGTTTAGCCCCAGAGGTTCTAAAAACTTTATTAATATCTGGCTGCTGTGGTGCAATAATGTGCAATCATTTTCACATTACTGAGGTTTACATGCACATGCTGGTGTGGCAGATTTTTGCTTTAAGAAGTGATCACGGTGACATAATTCAACAGGACATTGAGTCCTTTTCAAAATAAGTTGCTTAGCATTTTTCCACAACATTTCAACCCTTAGGTTTTGTCAAAGTCAACCAACCTCTCAGAAAACTTCCATACATAATACATATGTACACCCACACCATGACACTTTCTATTCAGCCTAATTATTTTAAAGATTGATTGATTCTCATGTTTTGATATTAACTGTTTTTTTCATTTAAAGTAACATCAACAGTGTTATTGTGATGTGAAACAGTTGCATGGCCTTGACTGAGCTGCACACCGCTGCTGAGGCCGTCTGACACACCTAAAGCACATCAGCCCCTCCGCCTCTGATCTGCATCATATTCTCCTAATTGGGCTGCGGAGTGCAATAAATAGACACTGCAATCACTGCTATCGTTGCCCCGAGGACTATCGACAGCCGCTCGCATTTTAATAGCTTCACTCATTGTAGCTCTTTTGTTTCGCTGCATGGTTTGATACACTTTCCATTAGCGCAGTGCCCACGAACAAACACGGAGGGTACGGCGGCACACTGAGGCGTAGATGCCCACACAGCAGAGTTTTGGTTTTACTGTGCTGAACGTGGGTGTGTGTTGGCAGTGAACAGCTCTCCACTACATGTGAAGGACTGATCTCCTCTTACCTGCTCATAAACACAGGGAGGAAGGTACAGGGTGGGAAGTGGGCTTTAAAATACGGCAGATTAGTACGTGTCGTGGAGATGTTGGTGTGTCTGTGTGCGGGTAGGCTGCACTTGAATGTGACCTCTCGTGTTTGCACGTGTGCAGACAGGGACACCTCGGGGCCCTGTGTAGTGGTTGTCCTAATCTATGGAAGCAGTGGGTTGTTTCCAACCACTCTGAGCCTCGGGGAATTTAGGCCAGCTAATTACAATGTATAGTGGTTGGCTGCCATGGTAACATTGGGTTTGGGGGG